>PVJS01009503.1:0-50201 GCA_004027185.1 Glis glis
CTGGTTTCAAAATAAAGTGTAAAAAATAGGGCCAGGGGTAGCCGGGCGTGGTGGCGCACGCTTGTAATCCCAGTACTTGGGAGGCGGAGACCAGAGGATCCGGGTTCACAGCCAGCCTAAGCTACTTAGTGAGGCCCTCTGCAACTTCGTGAGACCTAGTTTCAATAAAGGATAAAAAATAGGGCCGGGGGTGTAGCGTGGAGGTAGAACACCCCTGGGTTCAATCCCCGGTACCGCAAAAAAAAAAAAACATAAAAAAAAATTTAAAAAAGAGAGAACTGACCCATATTATTAAAATAAGATACGAAAAAGGAGACATCTTCACAGATAGCAGGGAAATCTAGAGGATCATCAGAAATTATTTTGAAAAATTATACTCCAATAAACTGGAAAACATAGAAGAAATGGACAGATTTCTAGACACCTACAACCTACCTAAATTGAACCAAGAGGATATAGAAAAACTAAATGAACCAATAGCAAGCAAAGAGATAAAACAGCAATAAAAAGCTTTCCATCGACGAAAAGTCCAAGTCTAGATGAATTCCCAGTTGAATTCTACAAAACCATTATAGAAGAACTAAACCCAATCCTGCATAAATTATTCTGTGAAATAAAAAGAGATGAAATTCTTCCAAACTCCTGCTATGAAGCTAGTATCATCTTACTACCAAAACCAAATAAAGATAATCCAAGAAAAGAAAATTACAGACCAATATCCTTGATGAACATAGATGCAAAAATTCTAATCAAAATACTAGTGATACACATTCAAAACCATATGAAGAAAATTTTACACCATGACCAAGTTGTTTTCATTTCAGAAATGCAAGGCTGGTTCAACATACACAAATCAATAAATGCAATTCACCACATAAACAGAACTAGAAAAAAATCACATTATCATCTCAAGAGATACTTATATGAAAACATATTCAACAAAATTTGACACCCATTCATGTTAAAAACACTGCAGAGCCGGGCGTGGTGGCGCACGCTTGTAATCCCAGTACTTGGGAGGCTGAGACCGGAGGATCTGGGTTCGCGGCCAGCCTCAGCTACTTAGTGAGGCTTCCGCAACTTTGTGAGACCCGGTTTCAAAATAAAGGATAAAAAATAAAAAATAGGGCCGGGGGTGTAGCTCAGAGGTAGAACGGCCCTGGGTTCAATCCCCGGTACCACAAAAAAACAAAACAAAAAAAAAAAAAACTGCAGAAAATCAGAATAGAAGGAACTTACCTCAATATCATAAAGGCAATATACAGTAAACTCAACACCAACATCATATTGAATGAGGAAAAACATCAAGAATTCCCTTTAAAATCAGGAACAAGATAAGGATGCCCCCTATCAGCACTTCTTTTCAATACAGTACTCAAAACTCAAGCTACAGTGATAAGGCAAAAGAAGGAATTCAAAGGAATACACATAAGAAAAGAAGAACTGAAATTATCTCTACTTGCAGATGACATGATCCTATGCTTAGGAGTCCCAAAAAACTCAACAAAAATACTTCTGGAGATGATTAACAAGTTCAGCAAAGTAGCAGGATATAAAATCAATCTATAAAAATCAGTGTCTTTTTTATAGGCCAACCATGAATCCACCGAAAACAATTCCATTTTCAATAACCTAAAATATTAAAATACAATATCTAAGAACAAATCTAACCAAGGAAGTAGAAGATGTCTATGATGAAAATTATAAAACACTAAAATAAAGAAATTGAAGAAGATCTTAGAAGATGAAAAAATCTCCCTTGCTTTTGGATAGGCAGAATAAATATCAAAATGGCAATCGAACCAAAAGTGATCTAGAGTCAATGCAATCCCTATTAAAAGACCAACAAATTTCTTCGCAGAGCTGGAAAAATCAGTCCTAAATTTCATATAGAAAAACAAAAGACCCAGAATAGCCAAAGCAATTCTCGGCAATGAGAACCATGCAGGAGACATCACAATTCCTGGTTTCAAATTATACTACAGAGCTATAGTAATAAAATCAGCATGGTAAGGCACAAAATCAGACACACAGACCAATGGAACAGAAGATACAGAAACAAATCCACACAGTTAGAGCCAATTGATTTATGACAAAGGAGCCAAAAACATATGTTGGAGAAAAGATAGCCATTTCAACAAATGCTGTTGGGAAAAGTGGTTATCCATTTGTAGAAAAATGGAATTAAAATACAACCTCTCACTCTGCACAAGAATCGACTCAAGATGGATCAAAGACCTAGAAATTTTAGACCAGAGACACTAAAATTACTAGAGGAGGTCATATGACTAACACTCCCAACATAGAGGCACTGGTAGAAACTGCCTCAATAAGACCCCCCCCCCAAAGCTCAGGAAATTAAAACAAGAATTAATACATGGAATGACATTAAATTAAAAAGTTATACACACAGACCTAACGAGTGAGCTGACAGGAATAGTATTTAGTATGCACTGGGCAAAAGCATCCACTTCCCTTGATCATTAGTTACGATGACAATCACAGAGGAATAAAAGCAGCACAGAATCCCATTGAGACACTGCACATCCTGAGGCGGTCTAGAAAGCCCAGCACAGCCACATAAATTCTGATTTCTTCTCTTCCTACTATGGATGTAGTCCTCAATCCCCTACTTTCCAGCTGCGATTCTTAAACTCTTTCCCCAGAGACATGCCACTGGATGATTGACTTTTCAAGCTGAGCCCAAAGATCGATCTCCTGCCTGAAAAATTTCTCTAGTCGTATATATCCTTGGCCCCACACACTTTTGTCAATAAGTCCTTCGCAGGATCCAAAGGCACACCTCTCATTTTAAAGAAGTTTTCCATGGCATGGCGCAGACTGTGGATTAGATTCTAGAGGCCATGACAACAGTGATCCTTAATACAACGTGAGCTAGACTGTATTCTCATCAACTTGTAGAAAATAAACTTTAACACTCAACCTAAAGCTTGCTTTGGGCCATCTTCTTCCTTCCTGGGCCCTGGAGTTTGGATTTACACAATTTAAGGCAATAGCAGTATCTAGAGCAGATGCTAGTCAATAGCCCAGAATAAAGATATTCTCCTATGTATACATAGCAGTTATCAAATTCAAGAATTTCACAGTCATATAATACTCTCACCTAATCTATAATCCATATTCAGATTCTGTCAATCATCTAATACATCCTTGAAGCATTATTTCCCTCCAGGTCAGGATCCAGTTGAGAATCTCATATTGGATTTACATATCATGTTTCCTTGGCCTCCAACAATCTAGAACCACTCCTTATTGTCCCTTGTTTTACATGAGTGACATTTTAGAGAATTCAGCCCCCCCCCTTTTTTTTTAGAACGTTCCTCAAGTTGAGATTGTCTGATGTTTCATGATTGGACTCAGGTTCTGGAACTCAGCTGGAATACTATGAAAGTATCCTTGCCCAGGGATCAGAGCTGAGACTCCTGATGCCCATTTGCCACTGTTTCAGAGGTCCCCACAGGCTATCACCTACATGACTTATTTTTTACTGCATAAAAAGTCACTCCCAAACAGAACTGTTTAAAATAATGACTCATTTAGCTCAATTTCAGTTGACACTGGAGGTTCAAGTAGAAGGTTCTTCAGTACTCAGCTGGGTTCGCTCAAAAATAAGCAGTGGGCTGGCACTCACAAGTCGGCTGTTGGTTACTTGTTGGCTGTGGCACTTTGGTTTTCTCACATTACCCAATAAGCTAGTTTGAGTTCATTCATATGGTGTTGGCCAGTTTCTAATTGCATAGAGAGGGTAAGCCCTAGTATGCAAATACTTAAAAAGTGTCTGTTTGCATCATGTTTAAGTTTAGAGAGTTTAATTTAGCCAAGGTTAACCAATTATTTAGAAATGCTTTTGGCTGCAAGAGTAGGAAATCCTATGAGAAGTGGTCTAACTCATGTACATTTAATTTCCATAACAAAGATTCGGGAGGTAGGCATTTCTAGATTCTTTATAACAGCTCAAGGATGCCATCAAGGACCCTTGCTCCCCCCTTTGTGGTACTGGGGAATTAAACCCAGGGCCATTCTACCTCCAAGTTACACCCCTAGTCCTTTCTATTTTTTATTTTAAAACAGGGTCTTGCTAAGTTGCTGAGCCTTGCCTTGAACCTGTGATCCTCCTGTCTCAGCCTCCCCAGTACTGGGATATCAGGCATGAGCCACCACACCCAGCTGACCCTTGCTCTTTTTATCTTTCTGCCTAACCTCCTTAAAGGTTGCTATCTATCCTTATCATAGTAATCTCATGACTGTAAAACAGCTGGCTGATGTCCAGTTATGCTGAACAAGGCAGGAGGAAAACAGGAATGGTTCCAGTGAATATTACTTTCACTCCTGCTGCTTTTATAAGGAAACAAATGCTTCCCCAAAGTTCCACAAACTTCTTACATTTCATTGTCCAGAACTGGATTGCTCAGTAACCCCAGATTTAAGGGATATGAGAAATCTGACTGTGTGGCTTCTCAAACTCTAAATTGGAAACACCTCCAAGGACAAATGGAACTGGGAATGATATTGGGGTGAGTCAACCAACAGTTAACAGTGCTATATCTAAGATGTGAATCCAGTCAGGTGTAGCTCTATAGTTCATGCTCTCAAGTGAGGCATACTTTCACATCAGAGAAAGAAAGACCTATAGACCCAGAATAGCACAGAGGATAACTTCAATGAGTGCTAGAAATGAGGTTCTTGGGACTACAGAGGATTTAAAGTTGGCTGAACAAGGAATTGGGAAAGTTAAGACACGTATGGTCTTAAATGACATGTACGGTTTTTAAAAGTAAAGCTCTTTCAACAAGAGAGAAAAGTAAAAGCAAACACATAGAGGCAGAAAAACAAAATGAAGTTGAGCTGACCAACTGGCTATAGTGTAGAGTGATTCAGAACCTTTTGGAAATATAAAGAAGAGTTATGCCTTGCTTAGCATTTATTAAGAATTGAAGGCTAAATATGTTGACATGCATATACTCAACCAAGGATTCGTATCCCACCTCTCATATCTCTCTTTAACTAGCCCTCAAATATAGTATTAATACTTTTTACCTATTTCCCTCAAATTTCAAGTTCTAGGATCCTAGAACTCAAGAGAATTAAGTATTGTTAAGCAACACATCGTAAATAATGTGTTGCTTTTCTTTCAGTCTTCTTAAAAGTTAAATAGCTTTGTATATTCTCCATTTTTGATACAGAAGTTGTTTTGTTTATTTGTTGTATTTATTTTTAGTTGCTTGAATTGAATGCAGAAATTCAGGTAATAATATACTCCCCAAAGTTTGCAGGTGAGACTTTTAAGAAACTGAATCATTTTTTAAGTGTACGCAGATGACAAATAATCACTTTCAACTAAATGTGGATTCTTCAAATACTCATTTTTATAAGTGAGTCATACTCATAAAAGGTGTTTGAGGAAACACTATCCAACACTGTTTAGAGTTGTAGGAGCCTAAAAATGTTCTCATTTACTTTAAATGTATCAATAACAAAACAGGGCCACAAGCAGAAATCTAACTAGAATTCAATGATTTTACTCTGGTGAAAACAAGTCTTTCAAGAAGAAAAGAGCTGAAATAGAAAGAGATTCAGTAAATTCCCTGAGCCCAAGTTATACTCTTAGACCCTTGGAGACAAGCCTTTGGATGGAAGGGTCAAAAGAGTCCTATAGACAGATACGACCCTTTATTGCTCTAATCCCACTTACCATAAAACAGACACTTATAAAGTCATTTGGCCCAGCTCTTTGATGACCAATGAAAATAAAGCTTAAGAGCTTCCATAGCAAAAACAGAGTGGCCGATGTACTTAAATTATATATACACATATATATACACACATATGTAAACATATATATTATATATATATTACATATTATATGTTAATTATATACAATACATATGTAATTATTACATAATTTGTATATCTTATATGTCTATATCTATGTCTACCTATTTATCTATCTATCAAAAGAGACAGAGAACACTATATATATATATATATTAGGAGCAATGTCTTGTTCTTTTCTGTGTGTGGAGAACATGAAAACCCACTAATGTACCTTTTAAACATTTTAACCCATTGCTAAAATTCCTGAGTTATTAAGTTAGATGTACTCATCTCTTTCTGTTAAGAAAGCAGTGGTAATAGTTGCTTTTATAACTCCAATAGAAAAATTGCTTTCCAAAATTAAAGTTAATAGTGTTTTATTTCTTGTCACACTGTTATAATATTTTTTGCACCAGGAAAGGAACTTAATTTAGAATAAGTAATGTCACTGTCACTTAAATATATGAATGATAAAAGGAATGTCAGCTGTTCTAATTCCATAATTCCCAAGTAATGACAATTAATGAAATATTCTTTACTAGTGGGAGTTGTTTTAAGCAGTAGATAAAGGAGTCACTGAGCCTTTTAAGATTTATTCTCATAAGTAAATTGCATCTCTCATCATCATTACCAGAAATATAATTACAAGATGACATTTATAAACAAAACTAAAAGAAAAAATCAAACTACATACCACTCCCAAAGGAAAAGTAACTGAGAAACAACACGTTCCTTCCACTTGAGTGCTAAGAGGAATCTCGGAGAAAATCTCTTGTCTGACTTCCACCTCATGTGCTGCAGCTGTCACTCTGGAGCCTCAAAGTCACTTGTCAGTATGGAAACACTGGATAATATTATCATTGAATGTTATGGGATAGATATTAATTGTGTTGTTTCACTGCTGGAGAAATATTCTTTGACCTTTCCAAAAAGAAAACAAATCAATAAGAGTATTTTGTCAAGACCTGTTTCCTCCTTTGGTTTGCTCCAGTATTCTAAAATGTATTGAGTTATATATTTGTCGCCCTTCCTGTTACACCATCTGCTTCAGCAACTATCTACACTAAGAGAAAAGGCATCCTACATGTAGGGTTAACCCAAACAGAAATGCAGTGGTCACTATGACTCCTTGGCTGAGGCCAAGTTAATTACCACTACACAAAATTTAGCAAAGCTAAATAGCTTGATTCAATTTATTCCCAATATTTTTTTTTCTACTGGGGATTATACCTCTGAGCTGAGCTACATCCCCAGTCCCTTTTTAATTTATGTAATTTTTATTTTGAAACAGGATCTCATTAAATTACAGTGCGCTTGCCTCAAATCCACAATCCTTCTGTACTCCCAAGTACTGGGATTACAGGTGTGCACCACCATGCCTGGCTATCTATTCCCAAATATCTCAGGACAAGTAACCAAAACTTTCTTGGCAAACTCTGTGAACATCTTTTTCCTCATTTTTAAACCTTAACCTGCTGGTTCCGGTTCCCCTCATCAACACTATCCCATTTTTCTTTATAGGACTTAATGCTCTAACAGAGTGTTTGTTACCAGAGGGCAAATCCCTTGTGCAGCTGAAGCAATCAAGGATTGATTGGAACAATGTGGTCAATGTCAACCTGGAATTCTCCAGGGCCTGAAACACTCAAATGTGTGAAACTACAACAAAACCTGAAAATACATGGGTCATGCTCTAACACAGTCTTAAAGGGACATTTTCCACTCACTCTGTAAGGAAATATGTATGTGAAATTATAAAATATCAGCTACTGTAATGGTTTCCCAACTATAGGTAAGCCAAGGATGTAATAGGAATTTAACCATAACAATAATAAGTAACTAATGGCATTAAAAACATTGAACTTGTTTCTATCAACATTTTGTCCACCTTGACTCAGAATTTTTACTCTATGGATTTGGTAAGAATATTAGATAAAGTCAACTAACCAGTAGAAGGCCAAGGCCAATCCATCTAATACCAGAGAGGTTAGTGTACCAGGTGTACCATGTGTAAGTGTACCAGGTGTCCTTCAACAAACGAATGGCTAGAACTGTGACACATACATACAATGCAATAATACATAGCAAAAAAAAAAAAAAAGGTTTGGGCATTGATAGATACAAAAATTTGGATGACTTCCCAGGGAATTATGCTGAATAAAAATATCCAATCCCAGACATACTATGTGATTCCATGTCTATAACATTTTGAAATAATAAAATGTTAGAAATGAAAAACAGATAAGGGATTGGTAGGGGTTGGGTAGAGCGGGAGGGGGTGAGGGTGGGCACAGTTATAAAAGGCAACAAGAAGAATCCGTGTGACGGAACTACTCTGCATCTTGACATTAATGGTGGGCATATAAACCTACATGTGAGAAAATCATGTAGCACTAAATATATACACACACAAAGAAATTCAAGCAAAACTAGCAAAATTGGCACAAGCTCAATAAACTCTATTGATGTTAATAACCTGGTGTGACATGGCACAACATTTTTGCAAAATAGTACCACTGGAGGAAATTGGATAAAAATGGACAGGGGAACTCTCTATATTCCTTCTTACAACTGCATATGAATCTACAATTACCCCCAAACAATTCACTTAAAAAAAAGCAGGTGCAAAATCTATACATCTGTGAATCCTGATCCATCCCAACCCATCCAACCCCCTCATGGTGGTCTAGTAAAAGTTTAACAAGGTTGCCTTGGTTTTTACAAGTAAATAAACTTGAGAAGTTCTCTTCTGTACTCTGGAAACTTATCTGGCAGGGAAGTGTTAGAGCACTACTCTGTAACTTCTTTGCCCTCTCATTCTTTATTAATGCTCCTCTTCCTATTAAACACTATTCAAATAACATCTAATGCTCCTACAGCAAGATGTATATTAAAGAATGGGTGGTTTTAAATTTGATAAATAGTATTGAGTGGGTCTCTGAATGAAGTGATTTTCATGCCTTTTTTTCCAGTGAACAGCCAAGTGACCCCACCCCATCCCTTATATTGTCTGAACACTTTTAAGTTGTTAAAACTGGACTGGGAAGAGGGGATGGGCAGGGAGCACACCCATTTTCCAGATCAGAACAGCATCTCTGCACAAATGGGCAAGACAGTTCTCTTATAGGGACACTGCTGCTGAAGAGAATGTGAAAGTTGAGCAGAGACAATGCTCTGGGTAAGCAGGAGCCAGGTGTTTGTGCCGTTCCTTTTCCAGAAATTCCCCAAGAGAGTGTGTCCATAGGAAGCAGGAGCACCAGCACTCTTGTATTCCAAACAGCCTGTTTGGTGGCTGTTCCTTGCTCAGCTTCTCCCCAGGAAGTAGCATGTGCTCCTTAGCAGTAGAAGGATACCTTGAGTCAATGGCATAAAGATGCGGTCAAATGGCCAGGAATTGTTTACTTTCTTGGAACTGGGCTCTATGGAAGATGCCAACTTTTCCTATCCTATAAGCCTAAGTACATCATTAGCTTAATTACATGCTGTTAGCTTGTCTAAAGAACAGACAGGCTAACAACACTGACTAGTGGTTAAGAAGCAACGTTTATGCCAGTATGGTGGCACATACCTGTAATCTCAATATTTGGGAGGCTGAGACAGGACTGGATGTTTGAGGCCAGCCTCAGCAACTTAGTAAGACCCTGATTCAAAATAAAAAAATAAAAAGGGCTGGGAGTGTGGGTGTAACTCAAGAGGTAGAATGTAACTGGGTTCAATCCCCAGCACTAAAAATAAATCAATAAATGAATAAATATAAACAAACCAACATTTACTAGCTAATGACTTAGGACAAGTTATTTAATCAATCTATCTTTCTCTCTGATTCAACCTCCCCATCTACAAAATGAAGATAATTAATAGTATCTACCTTGCAGGTCTATTTTGAAGCTTAAATAAGCCATTACAAGGAAAGGGCTCAGAATGGGGCCTGGTATAAAGGATGAAGCAGAGAGATGCTGGTAATTATCTTTAAACAGTTCTCAGTAGATAGAAACATATAAAGTAGCAATGCACAGGCTCTCCTTTCACCTTGATTTGTCTCTGACAAACACATAGTTCATATCATGTACTAATTAATCCTCTCATGCTCACACAAGTACCTGATAATCAACTTGTGGGATTCTAGGATCCTCTGTGGTTCCCTCTGCCCATGAAACAAAAGGCCCCTCACTGCTGCCTTGCTCTATGGTCCGTGCTTAGTGCCCTGCCAATGTGTCTGTTCTGTGTGTACCCTTCTGTCCTTGAAATGCAGTGTACACCCTCTTCCAGCCTCCTCTTCTCCTGGTCTCACAGCTCCCAGTGTCTTGTGGGTTGCCCCTGAGCCTTTCCTTTCCATGAGTATTGCTGTCCTTTCAAAAAATGTGAATAGAAATCAGAATGCTAAAGGAAAATTTCCTATTGTCAGTAGAGGTGCTGGATATGTATGTTAGTTAGCTTTTCACCACCATAATAAGATCCATGAGATATATCACTTAAAAAGAGAAAAAGGTCTACATTGACTCACGATCCATGATTGACTGGCCCAATGCTTTGGGCCTGTGGTGAGGCAACACTTCATAGTGTGAGTGAGCGCATGACAGAGTGGAACCATTCACCTCATGGTCAGTAAACAAAAAGAGAGGGAGGGGCTGAGGCCCCACAATCCCTTTCAATGGCACACCTCCAATGATCTAAGGAACTCCCACAAGGCCCTACCACTTAAAGATTCCACCATCTCCCAAGAATACCACCATGGGGACCAAGCCTTCAACACACAGGCCTCTGAGGGACACTCAAGAGCCAAATAACAGCAATATACCGAAGGACAGTGAGCCCGGTTTGCTCGTTACCCACCTTCAAGTTAGATGAGTAAGAGCTAAACATTCATCTTGTCCTTGGAGAAATGACCCTTTTGGAGTTATTATAAGGCAACTGTCTTTCCTTACCTCCAGGGGAAGAGAGGAAACAGCCACCCCTTCAAGTAAGTGGGGGATTTACGGAACCACCTGGAGGACTTGGCATGTCTCCTTGGGTTTGGGGGACAGAGAGACTCTTCCTCACCCACACTTGAAACACTCTAAAGGCCAGAAATGCAATGGAAAAGTCTGTCATCATGGCGCTAAAGAAAAAAGCTACACTGGCCAACATGAGAAAAATTTTGAGTTTGTTGTAGCCTGGATGGTACCCGAGCAGAAAGTGGCTCTCTGGGAGTTGCCATTGAAAAGCACCCTATCCAACAGGTATCCTGCAATGGACCAGGTTTGCTCTCTGCTTCACCATCACTGCACCTCACACCTGCACCTCTGTTCTGAGCTGAGGGAGGCCCAAAAGCTGTAAGTTGGATAGAAGGTGGAAGCTTTGCCATTAGCCTGGACTGTACCTGCAAATGACCAGGAAAGCTATGAGAGCCCTTGAATTTTCATTTTGGATGAGAAAGACTTTGACAGAACTTTGTTGAAGGCAATGGTGTGAAAAATAAAACTATTCTATAAGCTTACTATAGCTGAGTCCGGTTCACTAAGTGACGTGGTTACAAATATGTCATACTTTAACCACCCCTCTCCCTACCCCAAATGGCATGACTCAGTTTTCTCTTCTGTTCTGCTCTCTTTGCCTCTTTGTAGCAAATAAAGGCTTGGGATATTTTTCTCCTGGACCAAATTAGAGTAGCACCTGTTAAACTGAGTAGAAATGATGGGGAAAGGAAAAGGAAATAAAAGATTGGGGGTTAAATGGGTGCCGTTTCTATGTTCCTTTATTTCTAATGTTAAATCTTGCCAAAAATCCATCCCTTCATTCAATAAAATAGTTCAGTCTTTCCAAGCAAGTCCAATGTATCTTTTAGCCATGGATATAGGATATAAGAGGAAAAACAGATGGAGGGGGAACTTAAAAGGACATTGGAATAGAGTTGGATAAAAATAATATATCAGTTGGCAAAGCTGAAAACATACTTCCGCCAGTCTGAGCACAGGAAACTTTTATAACAAAATGTGTTAATCAGACAGACCAAATTGGTAGAGTTTAATCTGTAGAATAATGATACAGACTGCCCCTTTTCATCAACAAACTGTCAAGTCACACCTAGGCCAATAAGAATAATTTACTGAGAGGAAATGCTATGTGAAACCACATCCTTCTTCACTTTCTATTTCCTGAATACCAAGGCAGCTATATATCTCAACCGCCTTTGCAGACAGACTCAGGCCATGTAACTGTAGTCTTACCATCAGCATCTGAGCAAACAGGATATGAGCCTTCTTGGGTCTCTTCTCTTTCTCCCTTGCTGTGGGGACCTGGGTGGCCAGATGTTATGACTGTGGGTGGAGAACACCACACTGATCTCTCCCTGATTGAGAAATAAACTTTCTTTCTTTCTTTTTTTTTTTTTTTTTGCGGTACCGGGGATTGAATCCAGGGGCGTTCTACCTCTGTGCTACACCCCCGGCCCTATTTTTTATACTTTATTCTGAAACCGGGTCTCACGAAGTTGCGGAGGGCCTCACTAGTCTAGAGAGAGAGAGAGAGAGAGAGAGAGAGAGAGCACTGAGGCTGGCCGCGAACCCGGATCCTCCGGTCTCCACCTCCCAAAGTACTGGGATTACAAGCATGCGCCACCACGCCCGGCTGAGAAATAAACTTTCAATGAATTAAGTAACTTAGATTTCAGGGGGTTTATCTGCTAGCACAGCAATGGCCTAACCTATTCTGACTGTGGTTTGGCGTACACATTCTGGTACACTAGAGGAACCTGGAGTCACTGAAGAGGTACATAATTGCTGAATGATACCAAACTCTTCAGGTCAGTGCCACCTTATCCTTGTCTTGTAAATATGATTTTGCTAACTTAATGTAAATTTTTTACTTAAACTCTGGAGGAGGATATTTGTAGAGACACACCATTTAAAAATAGTTCTGAAGAAGATAATGGCCCTCAACCATGCAAAGGTTCAGTAAGCAAAAATTAGACTAAAAAGTAAGAAATCCCTGAATGTCTAAGGAACTATGCAATGAAACAGGTTGTTCAATCATGAGTTTGGGAAAGCTCTATAATTAAGACTGACAATCACCCAGTCTTGCTTCTGTGAGAATTTCAGTTAGGTCCTTGCCTAGCTAGAGCCCCAGGGTCTTGGTCAGAATACCCAAAAGAGCTCTTCCTCTTCCTCTTCTTCCTCTTATCCTTCTCTTCCTCTTCCTCCTCTTTTGAAATGGGTGCATTGTAATTACACATCATAAGATTCAGAGTGATAGAAACAAACATGCACATACTACTGGGTATGTTTCCCTCCAGATCCCACCTCCCTCCCTCCCCCTCTGCACATAATATTTAAGTTGGTATTGTGGCTTCCTGTTACAGGAAGAAGATAAAGGGGACTCTGATGTGCATACATCCAACAGCTATACAGCATGTACATTTATGGCAACACTGCACAGGATGCAAGGGTGCAATAGGGATTAAAGGGACCCCACCTCTCCATTCATAAATTCTAGTCCAGTAGCTTCAGAGGCTATCCCCACATTTATTTATTTATTTTTCGTAGGCAAGGTCGATATGATATATTGAACAGAGCTTCTCAACTTCAGTGTGAACTGTCAACTGTTACTCTGAATACCAAATGTTACCAAATGTCAACCCACAGACAACTTCCCACTGCCTGTCAGCACCAAAACCCAAATCTTAAATAAAAGCTCAAAAGAAATATGGATCTTCAAGCCACTAGAACTCATTCATTTCAGAAATTAGTGTCTTAAAAGTTAAAAAGAAAAGCAAGCAAAATAGAAAAACAAACACAACTTAAACAGGAATGAAGAGATTTCTGAGAACTCCTACAAGTATGTGAAAAAGCTTCTAAGAACCAGTGTGGTTTTTTTGAGGAAAGAGGCAGAAACAGGACTATCACTCACGTTGTTAAATAACACCTGTCAAAAGAAGCCTACCCTGATTTCTGTGGAAGTAGCAGCCAAATCCATCATTTGGTGATCAATCAAATTCCAACAGGATGTTCAAAATATTCTGAATCACTAACATACATACATGTCGATATTCTCTCATTTTCAGTATTAATAAATTTATCATGAACTTTAATCAATATTTTACTTCCTTTTGGAGCTATAGTCCTCTAAGAACTTATCCTCCATGTGTTATCTATTTTCAGGAAATCCAAGGGTAATTTGAAAAATATGGCTCCATCATTTTTCACTCATCAGATTGGCAAACATTTCAGTTTGACAATGAAAAATGTTGGCAAGAAGGCAGATAAACATGACTTTCATAAATTGCCACTGGGGCAAGGAGGGGTATGTGGCAGGCTGCAACTGTATCGGCAGTGTCATTTTTTGGAAGCTGTAAACTTCTCTGTAGTTTGAAGAATGCTTGACATTTTTCTTAATAACTATTATAAAAATGTGGCCTTCAAGAGCAGGACAGGTCACTTTCTTCACACACTGACAAATACAAAGAAATACCTATGCAAACTCAGTCTAAGAAAGCAAAGACATTAGCACTTTCCTAACTGGGCTGATTGGAACTGCATGTGAGTATTTCCATCAAGAGCCAGAATCCAGACAGAAGTGTGACTTATCTGGATACCAGCTGTAATTGCAGCTTCTTGTTAAATGAACCCAAAAATAATAACATTCAGAAAATTAAAAAACAAAACAATTCTAGGTGTGGCACACACCTATAATTTCTAGTACTTGGGAGGCTGAGGCAGGAGAATCTCAGGTTCATGGCCAGTTTCAGCACCACAACTTAGTGAGACTCTGTTTCCAAATAAAAAATAAAATGGGGCTGGGGGTATAGCTCAGAGGCAGAATGCCCTTGGGTTCAATCCTCAGCACCACACCCACACACAAAAAATAAACTCAACTGTATAATCTGCCTTCGAACTTAAATTTAGGATTCGTAAACCATAGGGTGCAGCAGTAGACTCTGGCACAGATCTGTTTTGGATGAAGGAGTACAATTGCCTACCTCCTCTGAAAACTACTAATAGCCTGACATTGTGGGGATCTGGCCAGGACTGTGAAGCAATTTCAAAGAAGCCTGAAAGTCATGACTAAAACTTCTGAGCTTGAGTTATGTCTTCTAATCTCACTTACCTATTCAAAGGCATATTATGAATAGATGTGTCATCCACTTTCTCAATACTGCTCACCATTAAGACCACACCTGTATCCATCCAGTGAGAAACAATGGAGAAAAGACTGTGATGGCATCTACAGCCAGACAGCGCAATTTGCTAATGCAAGGGGACCTTTATTTTACTTCATTATATTTATTTTATTTCTTATTTTTATTTATTTATTTTTTTTTATTTTGAGACAGTCTCACTAGGTTGATGAGAGTCTCACTACTTGCTGAGACTGTCCTCAAACCTGCGATCCTCCTATCTCAGCCTGTCAAATATTGGGATTACAAGCATGTGCCACCATGCTTGCTTTTACTTTTTTTTTTTTTTGCGGTACTGCGGATTGAACCCAGGGGCATTCTACCTCCAAGCTACACCCCCAGTCCTATTTTTCAATCTTTATTTTGAAACAGGGTCTCACTAAGTTGCAGAGGGCCTCACTAAGTTGCTGAGACTGGTTGTGAACCTACAATCATCCTGTCTCAGCCTCCCAAGTACTAGGATTACAAGTGTGCACCACCACACCCGCCTACTTCATTATTTTTTAATTGCATAGGGTACTAGGCTCAGAGAGTCATAGTATTGGTAAGAGTATTGTACAAAAAGAATAGATATATCTTCTTCCTTGGCTTTGTTTGGGTACAGGAGAGATGGAGACATTAACTTTTCATACCTTTTGTTCTACCCCCAGCAGACTATCTAAAACTGGGACTCCTTTCTTAACCAATCAACATGTTTACAGATCTCTCATTATGGCAAAGCCCTCTCTAACCTGGGCCCCATCTAGCACTTCTTATTTCACAGCTCTTCCTCTTGGCAGTGCTGGGAAAGGAACCCCGGGCTGCACACATGCAAGGCAAGTGTTCCACCTACCACTGAGCTACACCCCCAGCCTCTTATTGCTCTTCTTCCCCCAGACAAGTTTCTTTTTTAAAGTTCTAATTATAGATATTTATTAAAAGTTTAAATAAAACTCAAAAGGAAATGATAAAAATGAAAAAATGATTTATGGATCTAAAAGAATAAAATAGATTCTCATATAGATATCAAAGCACTTGTGCTTTTTTAAATATACTTTCATTGGTGTATTGTAATTATACATCATAGTGAGGTTCAAAGTGACACAAACATATATAAACACAGCTTTGGTATGTTTCCCTCCACAAACCACCCCACTCCAAACCACATGTTAGTGAGATTAGTAGTGACACCTTCATATATGGACATAACATAATTGAAACTGTTTCCTTCAACAAGTCTTTTTCCCTTCCCTACCTCCTTCCTCAAATCCCCTTCCACTGTTCTACAGGTCTCTCTCCTCATTTCTCTATTGTCCCTTTTATTTCCTATTTTCTCTCTAGCTTGTGCATATGAGAGAAAACATACCACCCTTGACTTTCTGCTACTGGCTGACCTCACCTAGCATAATCTCTAGTTCCTTTTTCCTGCAAATGACATGAGTTATAAACTCATTGTTTCCACATTCTCAACTTTATTTCCCAGTACAAGTAAATCTAACTGCTTCTACTGCACCATTCTATAAAATTGCTCTGATTGTATATTGTCAAGAACTTTTAGCTACTAAATCCAAAGCTGCCTCCTATAGCCCTTCTTATAATAAGTTTGTTGTTTGTGATACTAATAATACCATTCCTTTGGTTTTGCTTAGACAAGCCATAGCTCATGCACCCAACATGGATGTGATAGTAAATTTCTTGCTTTTTCAAGGCTCGAGCATAGTCAACATCTATTCATAGATTTGGACAACTTTTTTCATTATGATTTTTATTAAATAAAGAATTCTATATGTACATTTTAGAGCTAAAATTTTACCATAAAATAATCCTCTATTCCTTTTGTGCAAAAACAGTTTCTTCAAACACTGCAAGCATTATATCAGCTCTAAATAATATGAAAATCTTCTAAATATCCAGCGAAATTGCAAGTGCTAATATTGCAACTGCTACAAGCTCCTGTTTACTTCAGGAATTCTTGTACTAGGAATAAGTTTTTTGATTAATGTTAACAAAACCAGGAATACATTTAATCAGGAATTATTAGTTACAAATATTATAATTACTAAAAATTATCAATTATCAATATATATATTTCTAGCTTAATATCAACATTCACATTGCCACTAATTAGAAATGCTATATTTATTATATAATTATGAAAACTTATCAATTATCAAATACATATATTTTTCAATGTCAATATTCACAATACCATTAATAGAAATGCTATATTTTTAACATTAATTATAATAAAAATGAGTGATCCTTGATGGAATCAATTATAATAATATATCTTCCTCTGGCCCTTGCTGGAACGTTGATGTTCCTCACGCAACCATTTCTGTAATCTTATACAATCCCATTGTTCAAGCCACTACCTGACCACTTCCAAATATATTTCTGTAGCTCTGACCTCTTTCCAGAGATTCAGATTCATCTACCTTGACCTCTTTTGAATATGCCACAATCAAGTCATAACAACATTCCCAACATGGAACTCAATTATCCCCCACAATGCTTAGCCTAGTTCTCCAAAACTCAATGGATACATCCACCAGTCACCCAAGATAGAAACCCAAGAGTCACCCTTGACTTCCCCTTTCTCCGAACTCCAGCTGCTGATTGCTGTAATTAGTGCCCATGCCCTTACACAGCTCTGGATTCTGCATCAGCCTTCAGACTAGTCTATCCCAGCCTCTATAACACCAACATCCATACAGCCCAGAGCTAGCTAACATGCAAACATGACCTCATGACTCCCACATTTGAAATTCTACAGTTGAAACAACTAAAGACTGATCTGCTTAGAGAACCCCCCAAGACTCTCCACACCTGATTTCTGCTCCCCCATGCACCACCAATTCCTGTGACACCTTCCTTTACAAGTTACACTCTAGCATAGCCAACCCACTAAAAGGAAATGAAAGTGCTGTAGGTAATTTTAAATTTCTGGTAGAAACAGGTGAAATTAATTTTCTTAATATATTTTATTAAACCTAACCAATCTAAAATACTCATTACACCACATAATTAATATAAAAATTATAAATGAGCTAGCTTATATTCCTGTTTTGAATTATTTGAAATCCACTGTATATTTTTACTTACCAATTTGAACTAGCCCATTTCAAGTGTTCAATATCTACATGGGACCGGGGTCACTGGGATAGAAAGTACAGCTCTATCACTAACAAATCGCTGCATCTTTCCATTTACCCTTTTCTTTTATGCCTTTGTTTTTTCTAAATGTACTCATTTTCATTCTTGGAGATTCAGCTCAGACAGTCCTTCCTTCCCAATGTCCAAGCTGTGTCAAGTCCAAAGACTTTTATTGCACTCAGGTTTGCGCATACCACCATCACAGTACCTCCCAGAACATGATGAATTCATCCATCTACATTTCTGTTTCCAACACTAGAGTTTGAGTTTCTCCAAAACAAAATCACACTACAGCTACTCATTTCTATACCCCCGGCATCTTATAGTACACACAAATAAATCTTTGTTAAATATAATAGATTCAGAATAGCATGTGCACCACTGAAATCAGGGTTCTACGTTTAACTTTTGGATTCCTGAGTGAATTATACCTTTGTTTAATCAAAAAAGGCAAAGTTCTATTACAAACATACACAGTCCTTTTATAGATTCTCTTTCAATGCAGAACCTACATATATAAATATATGTGTGATACACAATACATAAACATGTATTATACACAATTTATTTATAAACTATAGTTACAGCTTGAGTAAAATAAATGTAAATTTTGGAGTTATAAAGGATTTTAGACATGACAGTTATTTTACAAATTGAGAGAAAATAGGTGGAGTATAAGTGATAAATATGAATTTAAAAACTAGTTAACATAGAAGTGCATCATAGCTAGGTGCCAAGGTTCCTATAGCTTTGGTTACATCATTCTGCTTCTGTGCTTTTGTCAACTATATGTGTTAATCAAATAACATTTGTAAGCCGGGCGTGGTAGCGTGCACTTGTAATCCCAGTACTTGACTTGTAATCCCAGTACTTGGGAGGCTGAGACAGGAAGGTCCGGGTTCACGGTCAGCCTTAGGTACTTAGTGAGACCCTCTGCAACTTAGTGAGACCCTGTTTCAAAATAAAGAATTAAAAAAATAGGGCTGGGGGTGTAGTTCAGAGGTAGAATGTCCCTGGGTTCAATCCCCAGTACCACAAAATAACAATAACAACAACAACAACAACAACAACGACAACAACAACATTTGTAATTAAAATTCACTTAAAAATTAGAGAAAACCTGTGCTACTGAGAACCTTTTTGTTGTTGTTCTGTTACTGTCAGTTCCTTCCAAGATGGCCTGGCAGAGAACATGTTCAGCAAATATTCTAGTGCTACACTCTCTGATTCTCCTGGAGTACATGAGGCCAGATGACTAGTTCTAAACAATGAAATATGTGTGAAAGTGACATATGTCACTTCTAGGGTGAGACACTTGAGAGCTGATGTGACATCTCCGGGCTTCTCTTCCCTGACCCAGCACCAGGACTGCATGGCACCATCACAGGCTGCAAGGCACCTGCTATACTGAGTTAGAAATGGAGGGGTCGGCCCCTGTTGCCTCAAGTAACAACAAGAAGAGCAAGACACAAACTTTTGTTGTGCTAAATGCCTGAGACTTTGAGGGTATTTTTTTCTATTGCAGTGGCTCATGCTTAATTGCCCCTACTAACACTGATAGCAAACTAAATTATATACATAGTGCTGTGCATCTCCAGTTGAGTACTGTGCCAAGTGTAATTAATGACTCAAGTTACTAAATACAATTCTATTTTAAAATATTTTTCTGCTGCTAATTTTAATTTTAAAATGGCATGCTAAACTATATAGTAAATGTAAGATATTCCAGGTATAAAACTTGATTAAAGTCATAAAACTCTAAATGTAGAAAATACACAGACAAAACTGAATGCCGAGTCAGCTTTCCACACCAATTACTCTTTATAAAACCGGCAAAATCCCCTTGACATTGATACACCTTGTCACTGTCTGAGTGCAGGACCTGGCACTTTCTTCCCACATGGAGATTTCGATCCACGAGGAAATCATATTGATAAGAGTATCATGGAATTCTAAGTAGGCTTCATTCATCATCCACGAGTAGCATTACTGCAGCACCTTATTTTTGAAACTACAAAAAAGTTTTTGTTATTATTGTTGGATGTGCCTCTTTAAATTTTACTATTTGCAAGTTATTTCCCTATCTACACATATACTACAATGTATCCTTAATTAAAAGCCACAGATGTCATTTGGGGGAGGATTAACAATATACTATTTGAATCTCATGATGGTTCACGCAGGGATGTGGGCATAAGGCTGTATTGGAACATTTGGAAAGAGAGTTGGTGTCAATTTTAGAGAAAATACTTTTCACCAGGTAGAGCTGCTCACAGCAATAGTAAGTTTGTAGATTGAAAGCATGATTACTTTGAGTATCAGCAAGAAGTTTCTAGGGTAAATTTTCTGAGCCCAGAAAGTTTGGATTTTAAATTCATACTGAAAAACTTTTAGACATTTAGATTTTCATAGATGTTTAGACTTTTAAATGTGGCCAAGCTTCTCTAAATAATGTATTCAACTACGCAATTCCCCATTGCTATTACAGAATGTGCAAGACAAGGCTACCCGCATCTCTGAAACAATCGAGAATTTTGTCTCTTTTGTGTTCTTCTAAGGTACACTTTCTTCCATTAAAAATGTGTATTTGGTTGGAAAGAACTTCACTATAATTCACACAACTTGTTTTAGATAGATGGCTGGTGGATTACTTGTGCATCATTTAAGGGTTTGGCTGAATATTTGTGAATTTGCAATCACAGGCTTTTTTTTCCCCTTTTTTCATCACAACACACCTGGGACACTCCTAGACTCACTTTACTTTCTATTTTTTTCCTGTGCTAATTTTTATATTAATTTTCTACTTTACTGTATTGTGTATTTTCCTATAAACATCCTCAAACTTTGTGTATCATGGGAGAAACACAAATAAATGAGTGAAGGGATAAAACAACACATTTGACCCAATCTATAATTGTATTTTAATCTGTGAGGTACCTCATAAAATCATGTTTTCTGGAACTCTTAGAATTGGTAATGGTGTATAAAGCCTTCCTTACCTTGGAAACCTGGCAGAACCCTGATCAGGGCCTAAGTGCCAATTTAGACAGCAACCAGCCCCAGCCCCAAGGACTTAATGTTCATTTTCTATGGCCGAAGGCTGCTAAGGAAACTGGTAAACAAAACTGCTTAATAAATAGTAGTTACTATGGCGATATCAACCCACTGCCTCCTAGATACCCAGAAGAGGCTCTGGAACAGAAGGCCAGGAGGCAAAGCCAGGAGTAGAGCGGGGGTGGAGGCAGCACCCAGAACAAAAAGACACGGGGGCCAGAGATGGAATTTCAGTTACATAGAAATACACTACAAGCCTCTACTCCATCTTCCTTAGCTAATTCCACATGATTCTGCAACCTTCAGCTGAAGGTCAACACCTCAGAGGGACCTTCCATGACCTACTGGATTAAGATCAATTCCCTCACCAGTACTTCCTTAAGCCTGGGACTGTTCTTTTTGTAATATTTAGGTAATCAGCCAGACAAAAGTGGTGGCACATGCCAGTAGGGAGGCTGAGACAGGGATGGCATGTTCAAGGCCAGTCTTAGCAACTAAGCAAGACCCTCAGCAACTTAGTGAAACCATTTCAAAATTAAAAAAATTAAAAATTTTTTCCCATTTCCATATTGGTTTTTACTAAGCTTTGACAGAATTCCAATTCTCCTGGTCTTGTTTTTTTGTTGGAGGCCTCATGCAGTTGCTTTTAATATTCCATCTAGAGATTTGAATTGTAGTCATTGGAAGAGATTAGATTTAGTGAGCTTAATCCATCTTGATTGAAACCAGAAGTCTGTGGGAAAGCTTAAAATTTCTGGTTAATAAATATGAGTATAAATACTTTCTATTTTTATGGCTTCATTGACAGTAATGCCAGTGTCAAAATAAAAAAAAAATTAAGCTGGGTGTGGTGGCGCACGCTTGTAATCCCAGTACTTTTGGAGGTGGAGACCAGAGGATCTGGGTTCGCGGCCAGCCTCAGCTCTCTCTTTCTCTCTCTCTCCCTAGTGAGGCCCTCCGCAACTTCGTGAGACCCAGTTTCAAAATAAAGTATAAAAAAAATGGGCTGGGGGTGTAGCGCGGAGGTAGAACACCCCTGGGTTCAATCCCCGGTACGGCAAAAAAAATAAATACATAAAAATAAAAAAATAAAATAAATTAAAAAGGACTGGGGTCAGAGTTCAAAGATAGAATGCCCTAGTACAACCCCTGCCCCCAACACACACAGGCAAAAAAATTTCAGGTAATCATTCAACAGTATTTATTGAGCACCTTATCTGTGCCAGGCACTGCTCCAGGTAGATAATGTGAACACAACACAAACAAAATTCTACTCCTTTCCCCAGAGTTCCAGTCTCAGTTAATGATCTCACTGTTCACCCTGGATTCCAGACTCCGATCCCTCCCTCACGCCTCACATATAATGAGTTACTCGGTTTTATTCATTTTGAGCTCTGGATTCTCTCTTGAGAATTCAGAATCTAGCTTCTCTTCACCCTAATAGCCACTGCCTAGTACTGTACATACTTTCCCCCAAGAAATATTCCCATACCTCTATCTGATTTTTTAGTCTCCCGTCCCCACCCTTTGCAACCCAACCTACATACCTACAATTAGAGCTCCCAGCATGAAAATTGCATCATAGTGTCTTCTTGTGTCAAACCTATCCAGATTCCCTCTCCAGCATGTTTGATGACATTGACCTGCATTTTCCCCTCAGTCCCCATATCTTCCCATATGTACCGTACACTTCTGTCATACTGAACTATTTGCAGTTCCTCACATATCATTCTACTTTTATATGCTCATCAGTGATACCCACCATGGTCCCTTACATCTAATATGTGCATACTATATATTTGTTGCTTGAAAGGATGAAGGAATGAAGGTATTTGTGGTATTTCTTAGGCCTTCTACATGACTTGACTTTTATCTACAATTGTCACTGTCCTCGCTACAGTTGCATCCTAACTGCCTAGCACATCATGTTTACCTAGGAAATGCTAAATAGCATTTTCAGAATAAGTGGATAAACAAACAATTAATGTGCAAATTGCACATTAGCAGAGGACACAAATCAGATTACAGGCAGGTAGAAAGCAATGATTTGCTTCTTCATGAAGAAGTCCAAAAGCATTTGCTAGTTTCCTTCAGGAACCTGAATTACATAGGTCTTAAGAGGTAAAATCAGAATAAATTAGCACAGTAAACCCAAGGAGACATGCTCTTCTTGTTTCATTTTGCTTTTAATACAGCTGATATTGACTGAGGTAGCATAAAGGTAGCACCATGTGATGGAAACAGAATTGCTCTGGGAGTCAGAGAACATGAAGTAAATTCTAGTACTGGCTCTAATTAGATGTGTGACCTGGATCCCGCTGTATCAAAAGCCTGCTCACTCCATGGACCTCCTGATAAAGTAAGCAACTAAAATCTGCCCCTTCTTTAGTTGGGTTTCTGACTCTTGAAACTAATCACTTCTTGAAATTATCACCTCTTGTGATGACTTTGTATGACTATGTGGGCAAGCCCCCAAATGCCATAGATAGTGTGTGTGTGTGTGTGTGTGTGTGTGCACATGCATTGTAATTGTACATCATAGTGAGATTCAAAGTAATGCAAATGTACATGCACATATCACTTGGTGTGTTTCCCTCATCTCCCCTTCCCCACCTCCCTTTATGGCTCTATTGCTTCCTTAAATGGAACTGAAAAGTGTTAAAACTTACATCATCCTACAAGCCCCTGAACCTTCTTAGCAGGCACTTGAAGAAATGAAGCCAGTGCTTATCAGGCTTCTAGATCTCTAAAAGATGGAGCTGTTAACAGATGCACGAGGCAAGATTCAATGGCCTGATGAAACCAAGACAGGTGCGTTCCATAAGGAAGACAGAGAAGGCTCGTGTAGGGCACAGGCCTCTGAAATGACCCTTACCCTCAGGTCTGCCCCAAACACAGAAAATTTACTTACTTTAGGAAATGAAACTCTTGCTGTTTTTCTTTTCCGTTTTTATATCTGAAAATGAAGTTTATTGTCCATGTGCATATTTTTATTCTACTTTGTGGATAGGGTATTATTTCGTAATTGTAACTGTTCCTGCAGTTGTATGGGAAAGTTGCCCATTTGTGATTAATTAGCTTTTCGATCACTGTGTGTTTAAGAACCTGAGGCCTTTAGGCATGTACACCTGAAAATTAAAATTTATTAACATTAACAAAATGAAATCATTGCTCTCAAAATGATTTTATGTAACTGTGTGATTTATATTTATCCAGGAAGTTATTTAAAAATAGTGTAATTTATAGGTTATGTCTCACCAGCACAACTGCTTTCATTCTTCTCATTTTCACCTGCAGGGGAATTTCAATATTTCTCAAATCCCTTCTCACATACAGAATCTTTATCTTGGCATCTATGATTCCTTCTTATTATTGTTTCTATCTCTCTACCTTCCCTTGTATTTGCTGGTCTGATAAAAGTGTGGCCAATTTGAAGTGGGGATACAGGTCACTTATACTGCCTGTTTGCTTTCCTGCTGTTTCATTAGTGAGGGGACCCTTAATCCTCTCTGTGCTCAGGAAGCAGTTCTGGCCCTCTATAGCCCTGATGAGAGAGATGAAGGAGGAGCACTCATCTTAGATTCTACACCCAATGGCAGCCGCCAAATCTGTGTACAAGAAAGCCATATGAAAGCCAGGTGTGGTGGTACATGCCTGTAATCCCAGGACTTGGGAGACTGAGACAGGAGAATCACAGGTGTGAAGCCAGTCTCAGCACCTTAGCGAGACCCTCAGCAACTTAGTGAGACCCTGTTTCAAAATAAAAAATAAAAAGGGCTGGGGGTGTGGATTGGAGGTAGAATGCCCCCTGGGTTCAATCCCCAGTACCAGAAAAAAAAAAAAAAGAAAACAAAATCCCTAGGCAGACAGAGGATTCACTGGACACTTACCCAGCCATTAATAAACAGTTCCTCGTCTCTCATCTGCCTAATTTTTGAGAATTGGGCTCCTCTTGCAGTGAATCCACTAGAGGACAAGAGGATGGTGGTAAAGATTGGAAACAATACTTGGAATGCATTCTACTACACAGGTGGTAAAGCTTCACACTTTGATTTCCCATTCACACAAGCATTTGATCATCCAGCAAACACTGATTAGTGTGCTAGGCACAGGGATTACAAAGACAAAGGAGTCACAGGCTTTGCACTTAGCTCAAAGTCCCTTGTCAATCAACAGAATATTAAGTGCCCATGATGTGCAAGGCCCAAGACAAATTGCTTTGGGGAACATAGGGAGTTTAAAGACTAGGAGGAAGATAGACCATGCTTTAGCAAGAGAAAGTGATCTTTGAGGTCTAAAGGAGGAGAAATTACTCTAGCTACACAGCTCTCACAGAATTTCCTGGACACTGGACAAGATGGTGTCTTCCAGGAAGAAGGTAAAGGAACCTAGTAGAGTCTCCACAAAGTGACCACCAAACTCATCTGCCATCTCTGAAGGCAGAATAATAATGTTTCACTCTATAAACAGCTATTAATGACTGAGTTAAAAGAAATATGTATCAGGTGTGGTGGTGCACACCTGTATTCCTAGTATTTGGGAGACTGAGATAGGAGGATCGCAGGTTTTAGGCCAGCCTCGGCAACTTAGAGAGGCCCTCAGCAACTTAGACTCTGTTTAAAAATTAAAAATAAAATAGGGCTGAAGGTGTAGCTTGGAGGTAGCATGCCTCTAAGCTCAATCCCTGGTACCAATGGGAGAAAAAACATGTTTGTGATATGAGGCAAAATCTTTTCAAAAGAAAAGGGAGCTGTGGGTACTGCAGGAATTCAGTGCCACGAGCAAGACAGCCAGGCTGGCCAGGTTGCTAGGGTGCCACCCTGCCCTGGCTCAGAGAGAGGCAAGATCACCTCTTCTGTGACATTCCTTGGGGAAAACGAATTCTTCTCAAGAAGGAGAGTCTGAATCCATCAAACAATTCCTTAAGAAACCAAAGTTACCAAAAGGCCACTTCGATGCACAAGCGGATTCCCATTTAGAGTGAGATCCACTAAAAAATCTCAAGATGACATTAATCGTTTTACCAAGGAAAAAGAACCTATCTGATATGAGGATCAGGAAGGAAAAAAAACTCTGTACTGATGTTCAAGTCATATTCTTTAACCTCAGTGTCATTTTGTAAACATGTATGCCTGTATTATTTATATCTGAATATTTCATTTCACTGTCTTCTTTAACTCATCTAATTTCTAAAATGTTTAAAAATATATATGATGGCTTTGAAAGAAAAAGAAAAAAAGAAAAGAAAAATCCCAAACCCAAAACCAATCCAAAGAAAGAAAGAAAACCCATATACTAGCCTTTTCCTCCCCTCTAGAAATCTTGTGATTATTACCCCTTCTTTCCATTATCTAGATGACAGTCTCTTCAATCTTCTGTCCAACACTGGCAAGCCTTACCAAATGTAAAGCTAACATTAGTTGCCACCACCATGCAGCACTCCATGTTAAATTAGAATATTATGCTAAGTGAGATCAGTTAGTCTCAGAAAGTCAAGAATCACATGTTTTCACTCATATGTGGAAACTATAAAGAAAATAGGAAACAAAAGGGACATCAGATAAATGAGGACAGAGACCAGTAGAATAGTGGAAGGGGATTAGGAAAGGGTGGTGGGGAGGGGCAAAGAATTGGAGAAAGAAAAGTTCAAATATTACTATATCCATATATAAAGGTCTCTCTACCAATCTCACTAGCATGTCTGGGGAGGGAGGAGGGGGAGCAGGGTGGGGTGCAGAGGGAAACACACCCAGTGCTGTGTGCATGTATGTTTGTATCAGTTTGAACCTTAGTATGGTGTATAATTACAACGCACCAATAAAGGTATTTTTACAAAAAGAAAACAAAATTGGGAAACATATGTATTTTGAGTAAAAGAAAAACCAGAAACTATGTGTATATAAAAACATATAGAGGAATATACATATGTCATGTGTTGTGTTGGTATATAAAGATGTTGTATTGTGAATAGTGCTCTCCTCAGTAACTTTTGTTTGTTTGCTTTTGTTGTTGTTGTTTTGTTTTTTACTGGTACACTCCAGCAGACACCACCTTTTCTCAAGAGACCACAGTCCTGTCTACATTCAAGGTTCTGCTCCAGTCTCTAGCTTGACTAGTCTCCATATTCGTTTCTCACTCACTCTCTACACCCTGAAAAAGTAAATCACTCAGAAGGAATTGGGACTTCTTGCCTTATCCCTATTGGCCCCATTTCCCCTGCGCCGACACCCTTCCAGTCTGTCCCTCATTTTCTGAGCTGCAGAGCGGCTGTGAAACCCTGGCCCAATTGTGTTCTACCACGATCAGCTCATCTCTACAATGTGCTCGCAGAGGTTCTATATGACGTTTTCCTGAGCTGCATAATGTACGCAAGGAGCCATTCATCACACAGAGGTCCAGCTGGAGCCCTGGCGAGGGTGGCATCCTGGAGGACCACACCTACCAAGGCTGGGGCAGCTGGAACTGGGCAAGGCTCCATGGTTACCAGCTCTGTAAGAAAATGTTCATTTTCATTTAGGTTGGATGAAATGAAATCTTGGTCACAGAGTTACCAGTCTATACCTAATATCCATTTCTATTCCCTGAAACTAAAAATGCTTTTCTACCCCTTTATCACGGCTGGCAAACAATGGCCCAGGGGTCAAGTGTGGCCATGCCCATTGTGTAAGCGTTGTCCATGGTGCTTTCAGGCTGCAATGGCAGAGCTGAGTAGTGAGCAGGACCAGCGGGAGACTGGCCCACGCGATGAAAACACTACTAGGCCCTTGACAGAAAATGTTAGCTGAGTCCTGCCTTATATTTATCACTAAATACTGTTGCTTCTTCCTCCAAAAAATTCCTCAAGTTCTCCATGCGCCCTCAGTACCAATGATAGCAGGATGGATCAAAGTTCTCCAGCTCACTGCGAGGGCGGCCCCTAGTCCCGTCCATCTTACTGCCTGGCTGCTATCCTCGCTTCGCTTACTGAATCCTCTCAAGCCATGCCCAGGAACTGGCACGCTCTTAGTTGGCTCTCACCCCTGCCCTCGCCCTCATCCACCCAGTGCTGTCATCACTGCTCTACTCAGATCTGAGTTTCCTCCACTGCCCTGCTGCCTGCTCTTGCTCGCAGCCCCAGCCCAACCTAGCTCCCATCTCCTCCAAGGAATTTCCTCCTGCCATTCCACAGATTCCCTATTGGCCTCTCCACATTCTGCCCTTTAGTTAAGTCCCTGATGCCAAGTGTTCAGTCACTCAGTCACTTTTTTAATGGTACTGGGGATTGAACCGAGGGGTGTTCTACCTCTAAGCTATACCCCAGCCATATCTTATTTTGAAACTGTGTCTTGCTAAGTTGCTGATGGCCTTGCTAAGTTGCTAAGGTTGGCCTATAACCTGCAGTCCTCCTGTCTCAGCCTCCCAAGTACTAGGATTACAGGAGTGTGCCACCATGCCAGGCTTCACCAGTCATTCTTGCTAGATTATCTGCTCATCTTATACATGACAATAGTGACAAAAGATAAATTAGGACTAAGACTACAAGAGAGATTCTGCTGAAAAGAATTCATTTTCAAGATGATCCCTTCTTAAATGTGGATTCCAAGACTACATTAGATCTCAACATGTGGACCTCCTACCCTCCAGGCAAAAGCTCCGTCTCGGTATACACTGCACTTACGGTTTGTATCAGAGACACTATGTTCCAGCTATTTCACATTTTTTGCCTTTTTTCTCCTCAGAAAAATCAATAGGTCTCCCAGTGATATATATATCATTGGAATATGTGATATATATTGCAGTGCTAGGTAATTAGAGGAACTAAAAAAGCAACTGTGACTTAAACGAATGCCCTGTGTTAATAAAAGCTAATAACTTATTTAGTTTTCATATTTGCATCTGTAATCCCAGAACGCCTCATCACTTGCTTACCAGACTCTCTGAACTTGGGAAGAAAAAGGAAACTCTTCTCCAGCTAGACATATGCTCTGGCCCCAGACACCCATGTGGACAGTCAGGTCTTTAACAGACTGAACATTTATAAATAACAAGACCTTGCTGTAAAATCCCTAAGATAGAGAGGCCAGGGCTTTTTTTCTCCTGCTTTCTGCTTTTCCTTTGTTCCTTTGCTGTTTCTTTGGTCTTCTCGCCATGTGCCATCATAAATACCAGCCTCACCTCCAGAGTCTGACCTCCCTTCTAGGAAGTCACTGACTGTTGGGCCAGGCCACTGAAAAAGAGCCTCATTTAGAAATTCAACTCAAGTTACAATCTCTGCCTCTCTGGAAAGCTATTATCATTGACAATTAATATTTCTGCCTCCCCTTTTTATTCCCATAAAACCATCATGAGCCCAAGTCTTCGACTCCAGTCTGCCAATTACTCTTGTCTGGGAACTTTCCTTTTAACTGTTTTTTCAAATATAAAGTGTTAAAAATTAATCGCTGAAAGTATATGAAAAACAATATGCTTCAAACTCATTTTTAGCCTTTAGAAGTCAAGAAGTACTAAACAACAGACTTAAAAAAAAAGCTTCCTATTTATGAACAAATACAAACTATGTAGGAGATGATACCTCAAACCCCAAACAGGCAATAAGCATAAATATTTAAGTTGCGTACCCAGTTCCTAAGTAAACGTTAGCCAGCATGACCAAAGTAACAATGGGAAAGCTGGTCCGGCATGGCAGAGTTAAGTAACTATTGTCAAGCACACTGCTAATGTGTTAGGAGCCATCCAATTTTTGCTGCCAAATTCTGAAACCTCTGTCTTTGAAAGGCTGTGAGCACTGTATTCACAGAGAAGGCAGGTGGCAAAAAGGGGTTGGAGAGGTTAGGTATTTGTGTGAATCACTTTTTAGAAAGATCAGAAACTCCAGACAGCAGTGTGCATGCACTCAAATGTACAAAACTGGAAAAAAGTCTTTCTGTGTTGGAAAATCAAAGCCATTTACAGTACACACACATCCAGGAAAGGGGCAGTCTTTAAATATATAGTTAGCCTTTTAGCCTCTCTCTGTGGAAAACCCTGAAAACACTGGAGATTTGCTGTTATAGTTAGATTTCCCCTGCTATCAGATTGTTCATGAACTTTCAGAATGACTTTCCAGCTAGCTGTTTTCAGGAATGCCTAAATGATCAACCACTGAAAGCATATGCCTTTTCTCACCAGTAGCCAGGTCTATTAGCTAAATCTGCTCTGTCCTTGCAAAGCAGATCCTTATCAGGTATTAACATATAACTGCTAGTCTTCAGTAGGCAGATACACACTGGCAATCTTAGGCAGTGGAGGGAGGTGCTAGCGATGAACCAGGGAAGTATATTTGCTGATCCTAAGCAAAAACATGGAGATAGAGCTGGCAGAACAGTGAACAGAGAACAGTGGGTTGTTAAGATGGTTGGTACAGTGGGAACTGGCTGGACTGGCTGCCACCAGACCCACCCACGCCCACACTGTATCTGTCCATCTCAGTGTTGCATGTATTAGACAAACAATAGAGTATTTCCCAATCTTGAGGGTCAAGATTCACGTATCAGGATGGACTTGTAGTGGGTTTCCTGTTTTCTGCTGGCCTGTGTCTCCATCTGTAGAAACAGGTCTAGTAGAGAGACTCTCTTGACTCCTCCCACTAGGAGAAGTAAGTTACTGATTGGTCCATATTTCTGCATGAGATGGAAGTGACCTACTAAAACACCTCAAACCATGGGAATCTGTTTCTTTCCTATACGCTCCACTTCAGACAGATGTGAGACTATGCTTTTTATTCAGACTCTACCATTCCCTTGGGTGGGCAGAAGAGGGGGGTGGAGAGTTGTGGGAAGGAAGAAGCAGCATACTCTCGGATGGAGCTATAAAGCCTTGTGGTCCAAACGATTTAAGAGAAGTGAGCTGGGTGTGGTGGTACACTCTTGTAATCCTAGTACTTGGGAGGCTGAGACAGGAGGATTGCAGGTCAAGGCTAGCCTCAGCAACTTAGGGAGATCTTCAGCAACTTGGTGAGACCCTGTTTCAAAATAAAATATAAGATGGGCTTGGGATGCAGCTCAGAGGTAGAATGCCTCTGGGTTCAATCCCCAGTACCCCTCTTCCCAAAAAAGGATACTAATTCTTCAACAGATTTATATAGTCCTTTGGTGTTCTTGGGTACCAAGCTAAGGTACTCAAAATATTACTCTAAATCTTTGAGGTTTAGATATTAAAACGCCAAGTGGCCAAATTCATTTAAACATATTCATCTATTGGTTTGGTCTTTCTAGTCACCCTAAGCCCTTTTTTTATATATATATATATAAGGGAAGCCCAGTTTTCATTGGGTGAACTAACTTTATGTTTGTTGAACTGTGTTACCCCCTTCCTACCCCCACCTTCCTCAAAAAGAAGCAGACCAAAGGAATCTCTTCTCTCTCAGGGATTTGGATCTTGAATGAAATGTCACAAAGAAAGAAAATGTTCTGTTCCCAGTCATTGCAGTGGTGCCACCTAGAAGTGGCTGTTCCAAATACCAGAGCTACCCTGGTTCTCATTCTTTTTGAGGCCCAATGGCTCCACTCTTGGACCAGTTTTCTGAATTATTCGGTGTCCCTTTAATCCACTCCCTCCATTTTTTTTTCAATTGTAAGTTTTCCAGAGTTGGTTCCAAGGCTTACAACTAAAGCACGTAACTTGCTCCTAAACCCAGTTCTGACCCCAGAGTCTCTCCCTTCACCATGGCAGCCGGGTAGCTTCCATAGCCAGTGTTGTGCCAGGCAGGCCTGCACCTTGCCTTGCTCAGATGGGAAAACACTGGAAGAACACGGCACAGACCTCTCCTCCACAAACCTCTATTGGAGGCACCTCTATTTGTCCCACCGTCTTCTGGTCCATGTGGCCTTGATTCCCTTAGGTTATCTGGAAGGGACACTTTCTTCCTCTTCATGTTGGTTTTAGACTACCTCTGCTTCAAATGCATCTCAGGGATCTATTAACAGCCTTGAGAAAAGCAGCATTTCTGTGAATATTCTCCTAGCCTCCACATCTGCCCTTTTCTCAAGATGATGAAGCAAATGCAGTACCTGAGTTACCAGAAATTCTCGCCAGAATTTCCAAGTGCCAGAATTTCCAAGCTAGAGAAAAATAAAATTTCTTGTGGAGGGTGGGAGAATAATTGAATAATAGAGAATTGGATCAGATACTGGACAAGCTTTTTAAATGATGTCAAGTGGCAAAACTGCTGATGCAAAGACCCATGTAAAAATTATATCTTCATAAAACAACACATTTGCAAAGGACACTGGCCCTAGAACTGCTACATCAGCTTGGTACAACTGGCATTTGCTTTTGCCAGAAGTCTGGATGCCCATTATATTAATTTATGCAGAGACAAGACACTGAAAATGAAGCAATCACACAGGGAAACTTGAAAACCAACACAAAAGGAACAGGAAATGTAGGCCATCACTAGACACAAAGTTTAAGTAGCTAGTGACTACTATTTGAGTCAGATTCAGTTTTAAAAAGTAAAAGAGCAACATATGATCTCATCAAAGATATTCTGGCACACAGAACTGAATAAATGGCTTTGTACCAGTTTTCTATTTCAGCATGCAATGACATTAACAAGTCAAAGGAAAGCAAACTGGGAGAAGATGATCCCAAAGTTTAAACTACAGCAAACAGTGAGAACTCTATGGGGAACTTCAGGGAACTCTGAATTTTCTAAATGCATATAATGAAGAGCAGTAATCATGAGCTATCAATCCATTAACTCACTCATCTCATGGTTAGCATGTTGAGGCCCAAAGTAATGAAATAACTCTTGCCAAGGTAACAGACCCACTTTTTAGTAATCTAACATCAGAAATCAAGCCTTCTGATGACATCCTTACCATTCTTTGCTTCCCATTGTATTATACTAGTTTACTCTTGTTCTTGGGCTGAAGGTCACAGTGCAGTCTTCATCCATGAAGATGTGACTGGGCCTCCCTATTAACACTGTCAAGGAAATGCCACTGTCCAACTTGCTTCAATTCTTTCTACTCCCAAGATTCTCACTCTGACAAAAGGATCTGCTCCAATTGCATGGGTTCCTTGAGGGTACACTTTGGCCAAACCAAGATAGAGAACTGCCACACAGTCTTAATCTATGTATACCTCACCCAAGACTCCTTAAAAAAAAAATAAAACAAAAAACAGGCACTATTTGCTTCAATGGAAAGGCAATGGCCATTATGTCAATTTCAAGCATCCTGGTTCATTTAGGTGGCAGGTTCTCGCAACTTAATTAAGGCACACCTCTTCCCAACTTAGCAATCTTGACCTTTTCTTCATGCTGCTATCCTGCTGTGAAGCGACAGGGATTCAATCTGAAAAGTGACTAAATCCTAGTGGTAAAATGATAGCTGTTTTTATGAGGTTTGGACAAGTTAGTCACAGGCAAGATAAATCTAACTCTATTCTTTGCGGAAACTAAAACTAAAAAAATAGTAATAATAAATAAATAGATCCTAAATCTGATTCATTTCTACTTAGCCAACATTTACTGAGGACCTCGTGCATATAGTCACTTTGCTGGCATTAGCAAAAGCAATGGACCTCCCACAAGCAACCCAAAATCTAGAAGAGAAACATTAAAGTAAGAAGAGCTAAAGACCATTAGCTTTGTTTTATTATTTTTTATTTATTTATTTATTTTGCGGTACTGGGGATTGAACCCAGCGGCATTCTACCTCTGAGCTACACCCCCAGCCCTATTTTGTTTTATTCTTTATTTTGAAACAGGGTCTCACTAAATTGTGGAGGGGCTTACTAAGTAGCTGAGGCTGGCCGCGAACCTGCGATCCTCCTGTCTCAGCCTCCCAGGTACTGAAATTACAAGCATGCGCCACCACGCTCGGCTGACCTTTAGCTTTATGATGAGAAAAATAAGCTCCATCAGACTTCTTGTTTTCAAATAGTTAACTTGGCAGATCTCATTCACCTTGGCATTTCTTTTACCCTGCTCACACTCCTGAACAATGACTCTAAAAAATGCAACAGCCAAAGGCTTGGTGACATGGACAAGAGGAGGGAAAAAGAGCCTAAAAATTCTTTCCCCAAGATTCTAAAATAATCTAGAAATGACTATTTTATCATCAGAGGAAGTAGTGTGTTTCCAATTTAGAACTCTGAAATAACAAAAAATTTAATCATTTTCTATCTTTTAAAATTTGTTCTAGATTCTATGTAGCAAAAGTACAAGTAGCATCAAATTGCCTAACTCAACAAATATGTAAGTTCTAAACATCCTCAGAGAGACCCTCTGTCCTCCAGAGTCCCCAACATGGGCAGCAAAATCAGAGCTGTTTGGAGGTGATATTTATCCCACTCACAACTGGTCTTGAGCTGTACAATTAGCTACAATAGCTAAATTATGGCAGTCTGGGGAAAAAGGGCTGGAAACTATTTGTTTATTCACGATGAACAATAATGTAAAACACTTAATTGCCTTAAGATGCTCCCAGCTCCTGTTACAATGAAATGTTAATGAATTACTAAATTAGGGTAGAGGAGAATGAATTCAGAACTTACATTTTTAAAACAGACATTGTTGAAAACCCTACTTGACATGAAACTGTGAATGATAAAATGACCCATATCTCTAGCTATCAATCAGAACAACTTTGAGGAGAACATTTGATATATATTTAGGCAACTGTAACAACTTAGAATGATACTCCCAGCATTCATTTTCCATGTTAACACCATTTTTTATTTGTTTTTAACCACAAGAATAGTTGTTTCACTCAGAATTCTCATTGCTGTGACCCAAAACACCTGCCCACACAATTTAGAGGAAGGAATTTTTTTTTTTTTTTTTTTTTTGCGGTACCGGGGATTGAACCCAGGGGCGTTCTACCTCCGGGCTACTCCCCCGGCCCTATTTTTTTTATGCTTTATTTCGAAACCGGGTCTCACGAAGTTGCGGAGGGCCTCACTAGGTAGAGAGAGAGAGAGAGAGAAAGAGAGACAGGGAGAGAGAGAGAGAGCTGAGGCTGGCCGCGAACCCGGATCCTCCGGTCTCAGCCTCCCAAAGTACTGGGATTACAAGCATGTGCCACCACGCCCGGCTTTAGAGGAAGGAATTTTTATTCGCTCACAGTTCTGGAAATTTCCAGGATTTAGTCCATATTAGAAAGGGTGTGTGGAGCTCAGGGCAGTAGGGCAGGAGGCAGAGAGAGGGAGAGAGCAAGTGTTCTGCTCTTACATCATGGAGGCCAGAAGCAAGAGAGAGAACTAGCAAGGGGATTCAAGGACACAAGTACAGTCTCCAAGGCCACACCCCAAGGGACCAAACTCCTCCAGCCACACTCCATCTGCCTAGGTTACCACCCAATAAATCCATTTCAATGGATTTATCCACTGATGATATTACAACCCTCATGATTTAATTATATCAGTGTGTGTGTGTGGGGGGGGGTGCTGGAGATTGAATCCAGGGGCATTCTACCTCTAAGCTACACCCCTAGTCCTATTTTATTTTTTAATTTGAAACAGAGTCTTGCTAGGTTACTGAGAGTCTCACTAAATTGCCGAGGCTGACTTTGATTCTGCAATCCTCCTATTTCAGCCTCCCAAGTACTGTGATTACAGGTGTGAGCTACCACACCCCACTTATATCAAGTCTTAACATTAATCATGAACTCTTCAGGAGACTCTATATCCAACCATAACAACAGTTAATTCAGACTTTTCATTGAAGGTGTGGAATCATGTTTAGTGAAACATTTTGATTTCTACAATTAAAGAAATAAACGTGCAATGTTCCTTTTACTTATTTTTCTGACATTTTAATCCATAGCAACCAATCATTTCAGTCACTGTTCAGCTTGTCATTCATTCCAGATCAACAGGCCTGGAAAAAAGATCCACTCTTTTAGAACTCTGTAGAATTGCAAAGGTGCTGGCCCCTTGCCTGGTCCCAACACTGATGTCCTGTTCTACATAGACTGATTTCTCTGGGACTTTAAGAACAAGCATTAAATTCAAACTCCATTTTTCCTTATGTGGATGCATATCAAATAACACTACTACTTTTATATTATACTAACCATCATATTTACTATTATATGTTACATAATAATGATGCCAACATTCTTATAAATAAGGATTTGAAGTCCTGGAAATCTTTTTTTTTTTATTGAACCCAGGGGCGTTCTACCACCGCGCTACACCCCCGACCCTATTTTTTATACTTTATTTTGAAACTGGGTCTCACAAAGTTGCGGAGGGCCTCACTAAGTAGAGAGAGAGAGACAGGGAGAGAGAGAGAGAGAGAGAGAGATAGAGAGAGAGAGAGAGACCGCTGAGGCTGGCCACGAACACGGATCCTCCAGTCTCTGCCTCCCCAAGTACTGGGATTACAAGCGTGCGCCACCACGCCCGGCCCACCTGGAAATCTTGATACACAAGATTTCATTTAAGTCTCAGTGCCATCCTATAAGGAGGTTATTCTTAATCTTATGTTTCCATTGAATGCCATTCTCAGTCAGAGCATCAAAGCTTATTCACACCTTGTTATGAGCTAAATTGTGCCACCCTTAAACTCATATATTAAAGCCCTAACCCCCAGTACCTCAAAATGTAATTGTACCTCAATATAAGGCCTTTAAAGGAATAATTAAAATGAGATTAGTTGGCTGGGCGCCAATCCAATCTGACTGGTGTTCTTATATGAATAAAATTTTAGAACACACATCCTCAGAGGAGGACTGTATCGGGCAATATGGTGATGACGGCAATCTACCAAAGAGCCATCAAGCCAAGGAGAGAGGCCTCAGAAGAAACCAGTCCTGTTAACACCTTGATCTTGGCCTTCTAGTGTCCAAAACTATAAGAAAATAAATTTTTGCCATTTAAGGCCCCAGTCTGTATTTGCAATGGCAGCCCAAGAAGATTAAAACGAGCACACCCCCAGCATTTGCATGCTCTACACAGATGTCCAGTTTTTAAATCGAGCCAATTCACTAATTTTCCAAACTCCTCCCTGTCTTGTTGACACATATTCTTAAAAGTCTCACTTTCAACAATCTTATGGTGACTCATATCATAGCAGAACAAGAACTATCATCTAAAAACAATGAAGTGAGAAACGACCCACTTGTGCAACATGCTCTGCTAAGGAGCAACTAGAAAAACATGCAACATATCCAAAAACCGAGTTTTACACCCCCTTATTCCAAAACAGATGAGGAAGAAAGGGAATATATAATTTTATGTGGCCAAATAATTTGGAAGAAAGTTAGCAGAAGAATTAGTTGGGGGATGGGTAAACAGGGGATCCACGTGGAAGACCAGGTCATAGTAATCGGGCATGATTTTAATGAGTCAGGATTTCTGTCACATGGAGAGAGTGAAGGATTGGTTGGCTGCTCAGACAGGGCCTTGCAATGCTGCAACATTTCAATAGGATTGCCAATCTAGTCCTATTTCTCAGCCCTGCACTCCAGGCAGCCAGTCAATTAGGGCTGATACATGCATTGCAATCTATTTACTATTCCTGCTTAGAGCATAAAAATTTAAATAAAAATCTCTCTGATTCCGAATTTTTCAATTATGGTCCCTGCTGTTGGTAATTTCAACTGGGAAGGTAATCAGTGTGGATCAAGTCAATTTTGAGCTGCGTGAACTACTACCTCAACAGTACTGGGTGAATGTTGAATAAAACTTAACTGATGATCCTCTGACCCGAATAAGAGAGCAAATTTGGAGGAGACAAACCAAAGGCTTAAGAATTTATGTTCAATTTGGAACTCTTTACCCTGAATAACACACTTCCATCTTCTCTGCTTACCTTCCAATTCTTTTTTTGCACCTTTTCCTATTTCTATTAGACTAGACCCCGGAAGAATCAGCAGAACAGAGGTGGCGTTTCCATTTCCAATTCACTTTTAATTATAGAAAACAGTTGGCAAAATATCAGAGCCCCATGTACAATTTCTTCTGGTTCCACTGGGAGGACAGGAGTCACCAAGAGGAGAAAATAACAGAGAAAAACAATAAACTTTGAAAATTATGACAATGCAAAAAAGGAAAGAAAAGATGAAACAAGGGCAGAGAGTAATGACAAATTTACATCTTCCAGCTGGTACTGGACCTTGGTTCAAAAGCAAAAAATGTGTATTCTAATTTAAGGCGGCTGTAACTTTCACTGGGTTTAACCTGAGTCACATTATTGACCTCTGCAGTTTCTATAGTTGGAAAGGATTTCATTATTTGAGCGGGCAAGAAAACGAAGGCAATGAGAGGTAGGGAGGGCAAATAACAGAGCTCTCCACTCTGACTGACCTTCATCACCCAGAATGCACAACCTCACGCAGCTAGTCATTTTAGGGAGTATGTTCTGAAGTTAGAAGAGCAATTACCCTCTTCAATGGGTCAACATATGTATTTGTTTAAAGGGGTCAAAAAGATAGAGATTAATCTGAACTATTAGGAACCTTGCAATAGGGTTATTTTCCATTGCTTTTCCTCAGATAGTTTTCTGTTAAGTTTAGACTGTCAGGACACCTTGAACTAGCTCTAGGAGAAAAGAAGGAAATGAACAAAGCCTCTCAGTATGCACTACATTTGAAATGTCATTCACCAAGTGCTATGGTTTGGATATGGAATGTCCCCCGGAAGCTAATGTGTTAGGCAATGCAGCAAAACTCAGAGGTGAAATGAGCGGATGGTGAAGCTCTGACCTCATCAGTGGATAAATCCATTGGATGGATTAATAATTTGGTGAAAAATGTAGGCAGGTCAGGCATGGCTAGAGGAAGTAGGTCACTAGGAGTGTGGCCATCGAGACCATATTTGTCCCTGGCACATCTTTCTCCCATGACATTTTTGCCTTGGAGCTGGTTGGCCACAGACTGAATCCTCTGGAACTATAAGCCAAAATAATTCTTTCCTCCTCTAAGTTGTTCTTATCAGGTATTTTGGTCACAGCTACAAAATGGTGACTAATATACCAAACATGTAAATTCATGCAGGCAATATGGAAATTAAGATACAAGAAAAATAAAAAAGGACAAAATGTGACAGATATAACAGAAGAAAAGACCTGAAGTAGTATGGATGGGGAATGGGAAGAGCGAAAAGGATCAGCAGGCATGGCACTAGGGATAGTGGTTGCCCAATTACTAGGGGACCACCCTCCTCTCCAAACACTGCAGGAAGTCTCTGCAGTGCAACACAGTGCAACTAAAGAACCTAACTTACACAAGTCCTGGGAAGACACAAACAGAACATGCCAAGGACACCTAAATATAGCAGTTTCTGGTCTCTGAAGTGCTGTGCAACCTCAGTAGGTTTTCTGAATTTTCTAAGCATCGCTTATCAAATTCAGAATGGAGGACTGCTTGATCATCAAACTTTCTTCTTTGTCTTAAAGGCATTATGTTAATATTTAACCCATTGCAAACAGTAAGCACTAATTACTTCAGCTTTGAGCGTATACCCTAAAGTAAAACCTTCCTCATGAAGGCCACTTGAAACTGCAGAAAAAGAAAAAGAGAGAAACATAAAACAAGAACTGGAAATAAATAAGCAATGCAAGAGGTATTGAAATACCCCCAGTCAATGGTGCCTCAAGATGAACTTTTTGACCAGAGTTCTAGTAATGCCCCCATGCCAGACATTCAGATCACTCTTACTGTCATTTTATCAGATGACACTGCCCAAGCTGTCTTCAAACTGAAGTAGAATTGTCACAAGATAGAGGGGTATGTAACTAACGCAATAGACAAGATAAATGCGCACAGAAGTAAAACATTTGTATGACACTTTATACTTCATAATTTGACTGTGATTACATCCTTAATGAGTTATTAAAAATTGTTAGAATGACTTCCTAAATGTTTGTGAGCACCTCCTACGTAAGAGGTCTTCATTTTGTGTCCCTTCTGCGTATTGTTTCTTTTAATTCTCAAAACAACTCTGTGAAGAATTAATATTATTGTCTTCACTTTATAGATGAAGAAACTGAAGCTGAGACATCTAATGCTGTGTTCGAGGTTGCAGAGCTAGTTAGCAATATAGCTAGAAGTCAGACCCACGTCCTGGCTTGGTGGAAATGTAATGTCCCCTACAAGGACTCTGACCCTGACTATGCACCTCAAAGGTCAAGCTAATGCAGCCTTGATCTAGTCACACAACCAAAGGCAGCTATTCTATCAACATCTTCTCAGATCTTTCTTACACTTAAAAAAAAATTTCTTAAATGTTGTTCGCTACCAAGCACTGCACTAAGAGTCATGGCAATTCCTAGTTTCACAATTATTAAAATCTACCTGGAGTGATGATAAATGAATGAGAATTAAAAGGAACTACCAATAGTCAAATAATTAGAGAGCAATATACAATAGTCACTGCATATCTGTGGGGGATACATCCCAAGATCCTCTGGATGACTGAAACCTCAGATAATACCAAACCCTGCATATGCTGTGCTTTTTCGTATACATACCTATGATAAAGTTAATTTATAAATTAGGCACAGTAAGAGATTTAAAAAATAACTACTAATAAAATAGAACAACTATAACAATCCACTATAATAAAAGAGATCTTGTCACAGTACTCCAAACAGAAGATGATTTAAAATATAAGACTTATTTGAATCACAGTTGACTGAGGGTAACTGAAAGTAAGGAAACAAAACCCAAAGAATCAGAGGGAGACTCCTGCAGTATCCTAGGTGGCTCATTTGTAAGTGAGAAATATACAGACTGCTGATCCACAGAAGAAAAGTCCAAAAAGAAATGTGCACATGCCTTTGTAAACCTGAGACCGTATCTCAGGAAGACCAGGGCAAGCACTGGAACCATCCAACAAAGGCACGTCTAATGCTGAAACCCTTCCGCATTAGCCCTGTGGGCGGCTGGACAGGAGCAAGGTCTGCAGAGTCCAACACAGTGCAACCTGGCTACACTCACTAAGCAAATTACATAAGCAAAAGGTTGCAGGGAGAGAGAACAATTAGTTTGGCAATACAGAATGTATCAAGTTAAGGTATCTTTTTAGGTTACATTAATTCAGATTACAATTATATACCAAAGATATTAAAATAATCAAATAACATAATGATGAGTGCATTTGATAATTACCAAAAAAGAAGCAAATGCACTAATAAAGTTAGCATAAACAACCTAGGTCAATGCTGAACTAAAGAAAAGAGTAGTGACAAAACTACAATAGGAGAATACCAGATACAGTCATTTCCTTCTAAAACCTTCAGGTTTTGATACCAGTAGCACACAGTATTGCATAGTATGGATGGAAGAGCATACAGAACCTTCTTGTACGTTAGTTATAAAAGATATCTCTGTGTACTGCCTCATCCTGCACACTTTGAAACAAATTTTCTTTATTCTTGCCCTACGGTGAATTTCTACTAGGCTTCAAAATTCTGCCCGATTTTACTCTTCTAGGAGCCTTCTCTAGCATTCCCAGGCAGAACTAACCTGGCATCCCTGGGAGCCATCTCTGTGCTTTGCAGGGCCAGTTCTTGCTATATCTAACACTGCCACACAGTGCAGATGTGGATACCCAGCTTCCATGTTTGTCTAACAGGGAGTTCCTGGACTATAAGATTCTTGACTTACTTCATTTTCATGAAAATAGGGATTACACATCCACTGCACAACACTATCCCCCAAACATAGCAGAAGCTTGATAAATACTTGTTGAATAGAAAATTCCTTAAAATTCATAGAAAATATGCCAACTACCAACCCCGGTGTTTATAGATCAATGACAATGCTTAACACTTAATAGACATTCAAAAATATTTGATGATATGATTATACTGCTGTCAGAATTTGAAGTCTGTGCTTAAAATTAAGCTGTAAAGAAATGGCCATTTAACAAAAGGAGCAGTAAATAGTAATATATCAATGTTTACATAATACATTTATTTTTTCAAAGTCTATCCTTTAGCTCATCTCTAGAGTTGGGAAAGTCAAGACACATACCATCTTATGAAATCATTACAAGAACCCAGTGAGGTGGATGTTTTAAAAATTCTGCTGATCTGATTGAATATCAACCCAATAGAAATGCTTGTGATTTGTACTTAATTATGAGATGTTATAAGAATACTATTAGCTCTGTGACATCTGGTAAGTATAAAAGCAGTGGTTGTTAAAGGGACTATTGAAAAAGACAGTAAGATGATGAAAGAAGCAAAAATTAGGGATAACTACAAAATATGAAACAGGTAAAAAAAATAATGACTGCTGCATGTGTATGAGGAAGGAAGCAGATGCTAGGAGAAAACATTGTAAGGACGGAGAAGGAATCATGCAACATGGGAAAATACTGTAGTTACAAATCTCAGTGACTGGCAAGAAATAGGGAGAAATGATAAAGGAATGATAAGGAAAAGCTTTCAAGTGGTGGCTGGAGGATTAGCAACAATGGTGCATGATTATAAAAGCAATCAAAGCCAGGCATGGTGGCGCACGATTGTAATCCCAGTACTTGGGAGGCTGAGACAGGAGGATCTGAGTTCGTGGCCAGCCTCAGCTAATTAGTGAGGCCCTCCGCAACTTAGTGAGACCCTGTTTCAAAATAAAGAATAAAAAAAGTAGGGCTGGGGGTGTAGCCCGGAGGTAAAATGCCCCTGGGTTCAATCCCCGGTACCGCAAAAAATAAAATAAAATAAAAATAAAAACAATCAAAATGCTGCTAAAAATGTCATTGCCAAGCTTATTTAATTCTGAACAGCAACAATTATGGAGGCTGTATCTGGTAAGGGTCTTCATCTTTTGTGGAGATGGTGCAACATATTTCCAGTGAAAATAAAATAAAACAAAACACCTGGGCATGGTGGGGCATGCCTGTAATCCCAGTACTGGGGAGGCTAAGACAAGAGGATCACAGGTTCTAAGCCAGCCTCAGCAATTTAGCAAGGTGCTCAGAAACGTAGTGAGACCTTGTTTCAAAATAAAAATTAAAAATAGGGCCAGGGGGTGTAGCTCAGAGGTAGAATGTCCATGGGTTCAATCCCCAGAACAAATAAATAAATAAATAAATAAATAAATAAATAAATAAATAACAAAAACAACCCAATTTTTTAAATGGACAAAAGATTTTAACAGAGATTTCCCAAAAGAGCTCTACAAGTGGCCACTAAAAACATGAATATGGGTTCAACAACTCTAGTCCTCAGAGAAATGCAAATTTAAAACACAATTAAGCAGGCATGGTGGCACATGCTTGTAATCCCAGTACTTCGGAGACGGAGACAGGAGGATCGCAGGTTCGCAGCCAGCCTCAGCTACTTAGTGAGGCCTTCTGCAACTTAGTGAGACCCTGTTTCAAAATAAAAGAATAAAAAATAGGGCTGGGGGTGTAGATTGGAGGTAGAATATCCCTGGGTTCCATTCCCAGTACCATATACACACACACAAAAAAAAAAGAAAACCCACAATGAGATACCTCTACATCTCTGAGAATTACTAAAATTAAAAGAATTCATGATATCAAATGCTGCCAAGGATGAAGAGAAAGTGGAGCTTACGATATTCGTTATTGATTGATGTGTAAACAAATTATACTCAAAACACAGCAGCTTAAGACAAGAAATATTAAATGATCACACGCAAGATTTTGATGGCCAGGATTTCATGAGCAGCTCAGTGGTAGATTTGACTCTAAGTCTCTCTTGGTGTTGCAGTCAAGACAGGTGGCTCCCAAGACTGCAGCTGTTTGGAGGTAGTAAGTGGTAGGGAGAGCTCCTTCCACACTCACTCATACAGCTGTTATCAGAAGACACCAGTTTTTCCTTGGCTGTTGCCCAGAGGCCACAGTTCTTAATCTTGTGGGTCTCTGAACAGTGATGTGCTTAGCCAACATCCCCCAAATCAAATGATTCAAGAAAGAGTAAACAACAAACCAAGATGAAACTTTCAGTATATTTTATAACCTCAACTCAGAAGTAGCATACCATTGCTTCTGCTGTATGCTACTGATCTCATAAACCAACTCTGATATAATATGGCAGGAGACTACAGGTGTGAACCCCAGGAAGCAGCTGGCTACCACACTCAGCTGGCTGATGAAAAGAGAGAACAGTGCAATCACTTTGAAAGACAGTTGACAATATTTTATAAAATTCCAAAAGAACTAAAGTTAGAAAATTATAGGGACACAGGTATGCTCATGTATATAGCAGCACAATTTACAACAGCCAAGTCGTGGAACTAACCTACGTGTTCATCAACAGATGAATATATAAAAAATATGTGGTATATACACACAATGGAGTTTTACTCGGCCATAAAGAACAAAATTATGTCATTTGTAGAAAAATGGATAGAACTGGAAAGCATCATACTAAGTGAGATAAGCTAGACTCAGAAAATCAAGGACCACATTTTTTCTATCAAATGTGAACATTTAGAGAGAAAATAGGAAAGAAATGAGGCTTCATGAAAATGAACAGAGAGACCAGTAGAACAGTGGAAGGGGACTGGGATAGGGAGAAGAAGAGGGGAAAACGGAGGCATGAGGATGGAAACACGCCTAATAAGATTATGTTTGGCCGGGCGTGGTGGCATACACTTGTAATCCCAGTACTTGGGAGGCGGAGACCAGAGGATCCAGGTTCATGGCCAGCCTCAGCTACTTAGTGAGGCCCTCCACAACCTACTGAGACCCAGTTTCAAAATAAAGTATAAAAAATAGGGCTGGGGGTGTAGCTCGGAGGTAGAACGCCCCTGGGTTCAATCCCCGGTACCGCAAAAAAAAAAAAAAAGATTATGTTTGCATAACACTACCAGTCTCAGTAGCTTGTATGGGGAGGGAGGAAGGGGGTGTGTCTGGTGCAGAGGAAAATACACCAAGAGATGTGTGCACATTTGAATGTATCGCTTTGAATCTCACTACATTGCATAACTACAATAAAACAATTAATTTTTTAAAAATTAAACATATACTCCTATCTTAGTCACATTTCTCTTGCTAATAACATGGGAAATTATAAAAAAAATTCATTCTGGCTCACAGTTCTGGTTCAAAGGCAAGGGTCTGCATGTAGAGATGGCTTTCTTGCTGTTAAAGTACTGAGATGGCATGGGGTATCTCACAATGAGAAAAAGTGTGTGTGTGTGTGTGTGTGTGTGTGTGTGTGTGTGTGTGCGCATGTGTGTGTGTGTGTCTATATCCTCTGGTTTCCTTTTTTTTTTGTGTGTGTGGTACTGGGGATTTAATTCCGGGGCATTCTACCTCTCAGTTACACCCCTCGTCCTTTTTTATTCTTTTATTTTTAAGCAGGGTTTTGCTAGGTTGCTGAGAGTCTCGCTAAATTGCTGAGGCTGGTCTTGAACCTGCGATTCTCCTGTCTCAGCCTCCCAAGTACTGGGATTACAGGTGTGCACCACCAAGTCCAGCTTATCCCCTGGTTTCTTTCTCTCTTCTTATATAACCACAACTATTAAATCATGAAGGCTCCACTCTGATGACCTTATCTAATCCTATTCACCTCTCAAAGGTTCTTCCTCTCAACACCATTGTCTGATTAAGTTTCTACCCTACTAATACCTCACAATGTAAATTAAATTCCAGCACCAGTTTTGGAGGGGACAAATGATATTCAAACCATAGCAAGTAATAAATGACACTTCACTCCCAGTCCTAAGTATTTATACACGAGAAACCAACACATAACACAAAGATGTGTACATCAATGTTCATAGCAGTATTATACATAATAGCTCCAAACTGGAAGTAATCCAAATGTCCATCAGCTGATGAATGAATAAACTCTTTATGACAGATCTACACTGTGAAATACTCAGCAATTATAAAGAACAAACTATTCACATGCATAACGGGCGAGTCTCAACAATACTTGCAAAGTTAAAGAATGTACAAGTCCATTTATATGAAATTCTAGTAGGGCGTGGGGGTGCACACCTGTAATCTCAGTAGGTGGGAGGCTGAGACAGGAGGACTGCAGGTTTGAAGCCAGCCTCAGCAACTTAGCAAGGCTCTCAGCAACCTAGCAAGACCCTGATTCCAAATAAAAAATAAAATAGGGATGAGGGTGTAGCTCCGAGATAGAATGCCCCTGGTTCAAACCCCAGCAACACACCAACACACACACACACACACACACACACATACACACACACACTACAAAAGGCAAACTATAATGACAGAAAGTAAGTGAATGATTGCTTGGGGCTGAGGTAGAGGAAAGAGACAATTCAAAGACCATGAGGAAACATTTTAGGATGAAAACTTCCTTTATCTTGACTGTTGTAGTTATGTGACTGTATACACTTAATAAAATTCATCAAACCTCACACTTTCAAAAGAGTTTTATTTTATGTACATAATACTTTAATAAAATTATATTATGGACATGACATTATTATAAGCCTCTCAACTACAAAGATGATGATGGAAATCTATTAAAATATACAATACTGTCATAATCTATTTACTCAGACATAAGTTCACTAAACATAAAATAAAAATGCATTTTTATATGATAGCAATGAGTAATCAAAATAATTAAATTTAAAAGAGACTAGTGACTAGTAGACCTATCTGAAGACCAGTATACCCACAAAGGGAAGAATGATAGAGCCCCAGACTAGAAGTAATGGCATTATGAATGGAGAGAGGAGAAGAGAGGGAAGCCACTTTACAGAGGCTGAACTGCTTTAACTTGTCAATGGACTAGAGATGAAGGAGGATCAAAGAATACATTCAAACACATGATACCATGAAAACATCAACTCACCTTCCCAGTGAGGCATCTGCTGACCCTCCTATTTTAAGCCGATATATCCTCACCCTGCACCCCACACACATACTTCCTACTCTCCTTCCATATTTCATTTTTTACTATATTATTTATGCCTTTATGACACTAGATAATATAACTTACTCATTTACTTTGTTGATTGTCTACCCCCACCAGACTATTAAGTTCTAAAAAGGTACAATTGTGTCCTGTTTTATTTTTTTGCTGAACATTCAGTGCCTACAAAAGCTCCCAGTGCATGAGAAGAGCTCAACAGATATTTACTGAATGAAGTGAATGAGAACATTAAAAGATGTCACCAGGAAAACAAGTGTGTGTGTGTGTGTGTGTGTGTGTGTGTGTGTGTGTGTGTGAGGAGAACAGGAAGAAATGGTGGGTTCAGACTGAAATACATACAGTATAAAGTATTTAACAGCTAAAGAAGGGCCAGAGGCTGCAATAGAAGTTAGAATCAGTGATGTTCTCAGATAATTGCTAAAGTTCTGCAAAGACATGAGATCTCCAAGGAGCACCTCAAATTCAACAAGTACACAACTAAACTCTTATGCTCAATTAAACCTGCTCTCTTTCAATGAAGGGATCTATGGAAAACAAACAAAAATCTTTAACACTTTCTTCTTACTGTACTTCACTTACCAGAGGTATTATGAACATGTTATATTGAGGACATAGTGTGCTGACAAATACCATTAGAGAAGAAAATTCTGTCCATGGAATCAAATGTAAGTATATTAGGTTAGAAATCTGCAGGCAGTTCCATAGCAGACATTAACCCTATTAAACCTTCAACCCAGAGAGTAGTGCAGAAACCTGGATACTTAATATCCACAGAGCCAGTGACAAAAATCTGCACAAGTAACAGAATGGCATTCTGACTAAAGACAGGCTTTGGAGCATTCTCACAAATGGATGTCTGCTCTTTCTTCCGCAAAGCTTGAGTTTTTTTTATCGCTGTTGTTCAAAGGAAGGTTGGGAAAAGCCTCTGAAGGTTAGAGGTCAAAAGAGGGTCAGGGCTAATGCAAAAGCAAAAGATTAACTCTGGGACATCGGAAAAACACATTTGTCCTAGGACACAACTGATAAAATCCCCGCTTTCTGCTGAAGAATAAAATCTGGAAGAAATTACCCCCAAAGGAAGGGCACATTGAAGGAGAGAATAGTCCCCGGGATAGGCACAGCCCGAGAGGCCAGCTCCCAAGCCCTTGCCAGCGTGGAATAACATAGAGTTGAAATTGCTCATTTGATATTTATGGAGTCTTACCACATCTCTTGTGCCCTGAGGGAACTCGACTGCTCACAAAGGTAAGGGGAGGCTGATGATTCCTGGATTTAAATAAAAATCACAGCTCATTAATGGTTGAATGGATTCTGGAGAAGGCTAGTCAAAGCACTCCTTTTCCATAGCAGGCTCAGGGTACTAAAGCTTGTGTCAGCAGTCAGTGAGTGGCAGAGACAGGAAGCAAACCTACACATGTGGCAAGACCACAGCATCTGCCCTCAGACCCCTGGGTGGAATCCAGCTCTGCCACTGGTTAAGACTTGTGACTCAGGAAAGCTACTTTCAGAGACTCTTCACTACCTCATCAGTGAGATGGGAGAAGCAAAAGTAGTATCACATACACGCACATACACACACAGGCACACACATATACAGCTGTAAGTGTTAAAGGAGATCATGGATGTATGGTTTCTTGCCCTGGTACCTGGCTGCTAAGGAATTATAATGCACTTGTTATCACTACCATTGATTCCATTTTTGTCCGTGGTTATTAGAGACTGATTCTTACTAACTCTGTTCCAGGATATTGAGTCACTGGGTTCATGTGTGGAATTTACCTTCACAAGCCTGCCAATCTAGACAGGTTGTTCCTTAAGATTTTGCACCTGCATAGGGGCCCTTGCATCTCTTACCTGCCAGCACTAGGCGCATCTCTACCCCATGTTCCCTGGGCAGAAGGCACCACCTGGAGACCCTGAGGCTGGAAAGTCTCTGATAGGGCCCCTCAGTCCTTGTCAGCTCATGATGGCAAGGAGTCCATCTGTGTGGAGAACCCAGAGGCCCAAGAGCATCTCAGAAAGGAAATAACAAAGCACCTGCATGTGCAAATTGAAAAGCAAACAAAAGGCCTTTTCTGTATAAGCAGTGTTATTTCAGCTGAGTATTATCTTTTTAAACACACCTCACTTTGTAACTTCCCTGAAATAATTGCCAATACCCCTAGACATGAGCAGCCAACATCTAACTACCTTCATGTCTGTCAACAATAGGGCCTTCTAGGATTCTAACTGGATAACATATACACCATGAAAAACCACATGACTTCAGTATATAAATCACAAAATTCAATGATCAAAGGTTTGTTTGGGATTGCTAATAATAATGCCACTGATCACAATCTGTCTTTACCAAGGATGGAAATAGATCATTTTGCATAGAAAGGCAAAAGGGTTAGCTCTTAGTGGCCTATTCATACATTTGCAAGATGTAAATATAGTGAAAGCTGTCCATACAGGAATAGAGGAAAGCAATACCAAGTGTAAGTGGCTAAGGGCCCTATGTTGGCCAAGTGAAATCACATTTGGCTCATTACATATATAAAAGACTTAGCCAAGAGCACTGGCACAAGCCTGTAATCCCAGTACTTGCAACATGAAACAGGAGGATCACAGGTTTGAGACCAGCTTCAGTAACTTGGAGAGACCCAGTTTCAAATAAATAAATAAATAAATAAATAAATAAAATAAAATAGGGTTGGGGGTATAGCTTGGAGGTAGAGCACCCCTGGGTTCAAAGCTCAGTACCAAAAATGAATGAATGAATGAATGAATGAAGCCTTGTTGCTCAGCTATGAGTAATACACTAGCATTGGAAGAAAACCAACTCAAAGCAGTGTTGGCTATAATTATTTTACAAGCAAAAGTAAAACAATAATTTACTCTGCAATTCTGACTGCAGTGCATTCTCCCTTGTGAGATAACCTTTCTCTCTACTCCACCACTAAGCTCAACAAATATTTATCATGGGTTTTACACGAAATTACCACGGGGTAAGAACCCACCTGAATAGAAAGTTAAAATGAAAACAGTCATAAAAATGACTGACAAGAGCCGGGCGTGGTGGCACACGCTTGTAATCCCAGTACTTGGGAGGCTGAGACCGGAGGATCTGGGTTCGTGGCCAGCCTCAGCTACTTAGTGAGGCCCTCCGCAACCTCGTGAGACCCGGTTTCAAAATAAAGGATAAAAAATAGGGCCGGGGGTGTAGCTCAGAGG
>PVJS01009504.1:0-50197 GCA_004027185.1 Glis glis
TAGCGCGGAGGTAGAACGCCCCTGGGTTCAATCCCCGGTACCACAAAAAAAAAAAAATTAAAAAAATAGGACTGGGGGTGTAGCTCAGAGGTAGAATGCCCCAGTACTGCAAAAAAATTAAAAAACTGGGGCCCTCAACTCCCGACCTGTGTGGTCCTGGGCGCGCGTCTTTGCCTGTCTGAGCCCGCGTCTGTCTCTTAGGTCCGTTCGTCTAATGTCGTAATTAGGGGACACCTGTTCCGTGCCAGCGCTGTCCCAGGTGTGGTAGGAATACAGCTGCGAAGGGGCACAGACCCCAGGCCTGGAGGGGCTGGATCTCGTGCCAGAGACGAGACAACACACAGAGCTTGAGAATGTGGTCAGGAAATGCCAAGACCAGGGAGTTAGTGGAAAGTGACCGGCCACGGGGGCAGGAGGGAGTCAGCCCGTTTTGAAACCAGGGAAGATCTCTCTGGAGATGCCCGAGCAGAGGAGGTGGGCAGGGAGTCGTGTGGCAGTCTAAAAGGGCGGCTGCTAGAGGAGCTGCCCGTTCAAAGGCCCTGTGGCGGGGCATTCTAAGCAGGCAGGGAGGTACGCGGCAGAAGCATTCCCGAAGGCCGGTGGGGCCAGATCTAGACCACACAGGTATTGGGAGCCCCTGGGGAGTTTGAAGCAGGGGTGACCCGCCCTGATTCGCAAAGCAGCCCTACAAGTCCAGTGACTTCACAACTAGAAAATGCCCAGCACACAGTAGGTGCTAAATAAATGTCAGCTGTGATATTAGTAATGCCGGCGCCTCCTCTGTCCTCGCTGCTGGATTCTGAGGTGCTGGGACGTGGGAGGTAGGGTGTCCTGTGTGTTTCCCAGGACACCGGCCAAGTCCCAGCCTCGGGGGGACTCGAGGTGTTAACGGGTCCCTGCCCGTGCCAGGCCTCGGCCACCGCCCTGGAGATAGGACATCTGTCCCCCATTCCCAGCGAGGCTCCCCGCCCCCGCCCCCCTCACCAGGCCCATGGCCCGAGTCCCTGCCTGCTAAGAATAGATTGGGGAAGAAGGGGTGATCCCCGGCCACACCCACAGAACCCACACACCGCAGCGTTCTGGCGGCTCCCGGGCTCGAGCTGGGGCCCTCCTGGGAAGGGCCTGGGGTTTGGGGCCGGGGCGCCTGTGGGCAGCAGAATGGGTGTCCCCACCGTGGGCCGAGGCCACTGGGCAGGGTGGGGCTGTGGCCGGACCGTGGCCAACAGGCAGGCAGGCATGTCCCTCTTTCTGGTCCTCCCGCGCCTGTGCTCAGGACAGGACAGGAAGGGGTCCCACCTGGACTGGCTGGCACGCCCGTGCTGCACCGCCATGCAGGGTGCCTTGCAGGGGCCCGGGGGCCACCGGAGGGGACCCTGTTCTCAGTGGTTGCCATGACAAAGTGCCACAGGGTGGGTGGCTTAATGCGACAGGCCCGTGTCCCTCTGTCCCAGAGGCGGGACTGGACCCCGCGCGATACTGGCTGGTCGCTGCGTCCCTGCGCCTCCACCTCCACGTCCCACGTGGTCTCTGGCCCCGTGTCCTTTCTCTGTCTGAGAAGGACATCAGTCTTGTGGGGTTCAGGGCCCACCCTTGTCCAGCCTGACCTCATCTTAATTAATTACATCTTCAGAAGACCCCATTTCCAAATACAGTCACATTCTGGACATGAATTTTGGGGGACCCTGTTTACCAGGTGCACGGGGTTTCCTTGAGAGCTCTTAGCACCTCCATACTTCTCGTAGCTTCTCCCTCCTTTCTTGAAGATCCCAGGGAGCCCAGACCCTGCCCTCTCCTGTCACACCAGACTGGACAGGCACCCCATTAGGGCACATCCACTCCCGGGAGCCCCTAGTCCCTCCGAGGCTCCCAGTACCCTCTGCTGCCTGAGCCTTCGCCGGGCTCCGTGTGGGGGATAGAGACGCCAGCCTCTATCCCCCACACCGTCCCTAACAGTTCAGTGACCTTCCCCAGGCTGGGGGGAGTGGGACATGGTGCGGGACAGTGACAGCCTTCATTCACCCCGAGTGCCTCTTTCTGCTGCTCCTGCACACCCAGCTCACCGACACCACAGGGCCTTTGCACATGCAGCCCGCACCTGTCACTCCAGTCTAGAGCCCTGCACCACCAGTTCCTGACGTGTCACCTCCCCATCATCCTGCCCCCTCCACCCCACCACAGTCTCTTGCCCCCGTGTGGCCCCTCCGTAGCCCATCAGCCCCTCTGCGTCTTTCAGGGTCTGTGTTGCTGTGTACCGCGGGCCTGGCGCACAGCGGATGCTCTAAGCCTGTGGCCTTTCTGAGCTGGCTGTGCCCTGTAACCCAGGGGGACAGGGGCGACACACTGGGAAGAGATTCATTCATTCATTCATTCATTCATTCATTCGCTTCCCGTGCATGGGCAGAGGACAGAGCTGGCAGGGGTCCCCCTGGGAAGCATGGTCACCGCCCCAGCCGGGACAGTTAGGGGGACCTTCAGGCAGAGGCGGGCCATCGCCCGTTCAGGAAGGATGACAGGGCCACCAAGAGGCCAGGCTGAGCCCGGGGCATATGTAGGACGCGGTAGAAGAATAAAACCCCCGGTAAAAATAGCCTCTGGCACGTCGGCCATCGCGGGCGCCAGGGCCGGCTGCCCCGGGGCCACGTGGCCGGGCTGGCGTCCCCACAGCTGTGGCGAGGCCTCGGGCACGGGGAGTCCCCGGGTTGACGGTCCTGGCCCTGACCCCTGGTCCTGTGCCCCAGGAGAAGGAGCGCAACGCACGGAGGAAGAAGAAGAAGGCGCCGGCCGCGGCCAGCGAGGAGGCCGCCTTCCCGCCCGTGGTGGAGGACGAGGAGATGGAGGCCTCGGGCGCCAGCGGGAACGAGGAGGAGATGGCGGAGGAGGCGGAAGGTGAGGCTGCCGGCGGCGGCGCGTGCCCGGGACCCCCGCGTGTCTAGGCTTCCCTCGAAGTGGGGAGCCGGGCTGGGGAGGGCGGCGACGGCCACAGCCATCAGCTTCTCCCCGGCCGAGCCCACCAGGGCTGACGCCCGTCATCTTGACATCCATCTGGCATCGCATGTATCAAAAGAATTTACTTTCGCACGTCGTTTTCTGACCAGAGCTAATTTCTGAGTCGGCCGGCATAAATAGAACCAATCTGTCAATGGGTACGCACTTCAGAAGTTGTACGATTATTTTTAGCGCCTCCTTCTAGTCCCCAGCGTCTGGATTTGGGTGATAAATGATACGGTCGGTCCCTGGTGTCTGTACGGGGAACCGAGGCCCACGTGATGCCCCAGGTGTCATAGGGCTGTGTCCCCTGCACCTGTCCCGGGTGGCTGAGTTCTTCCCCGGGCCGAGCCGGGCCCCAGTGGCGCCTCTGAGCAAGGCCCTGTCGGCCGGCCCTGCCCCTCCTCCCTCCGCCCCCTGACCCGAGCCACCCCAGCTGAGCCCGCGTGTTCTCGGGAGATGGGACCGGCTCCTCCTGCCACCTGTCTGGGGCTCCTTCCTCTTGCTGTCTGCCTGTCTCTGCATTTAATCTCTCGGGCTCCTGCCAACGCGGGGAGGGCAGCCGCGAGCCAGGCCTGTAAACAGACCCGCGCTCCGCCAGCGCGTGCGCCCCAGCCTGCTCGTGCCCGGGTTGAGAACAAGTCGTCGGGCCCTTCGGCTGCTGCTGTCCCAGCCGGGGAGGGTCCAGGGACTGATTCTGGTCTCCTCGCTCCAGTCCAAGCAGTGGTCCCGTGACCAAAGGATGGTCCGGGCTCCGAGTCCCTCTGGAAACCCCCATCTGGGCCCCAAGGCGTTTACACCCATCTCACAGATGGGGAAACTGAGGCTCAGGGAGAGAACGCTCGTGTCGGGTGTCATGGCACGTGACCAGCAGGCTTGGGGTCCACAGGCAGATAGTGTTTGCTATGTGACCCTGTCCCTGGCGACCAAGATGGGGGGTTGTGAGCTGGGTTGGGCCTAGATTGCCTCAGTGGAATCTTCTGGAAGCCCCAGCAGATCCGTGGGCAGAGCAGGTGAAAGGCCTGTGTGGCCCCAGGCTTTTGGTATTGCTGGCGCCATTGCTCCTGGCAGCCTTGAAGCAGCCCTGTCCACTGTGCCCACAGCCCTGGGGGGCGTGCGGTCTCCCCTTCACAGCCGAGGAGACTGAGGCAGGAGCGCTTCCCCAGATCCACTGGGACCTGGGCCGCAGACTCCACAGCCTGGCGGAGCCCTGCATGGCGTGTGCCGAGGGAGGAGGCCCTGGGCGCTTTTGCTCATATTTGGTATTTTGTGGGTCTTTTAAAAGTGCCTACTAAGCTGGGCGTGGTGGTGCACACATGTAATCCCAGGACTCGAGAGACAGAGACAGGAGGATCCGGGTTCGCGGCCAGCCTCAACTACTTAGTGAGGCCTCTGCGACTTAGTGAGACCCTGTTTCAAAATAAAGAATAAAAAGTCGGGCTTGGAGGTAGAATGCCCCTGGGTTCCATACCTAGTACTGCAAAAAAAAAAGTGCCTACTGTGTACCACGCACTGTGCAGAGCGCCTCGCCCTGTTCCTGGCCCTGTTGGCGGGCATGGCAGAGCCGAGCCTGGGAACTGGCAGGAAGTGCTGCTTCTCAGGCCCCACCCTGCACCTCTGCATCCCGGACTTGAGGGTGGACCTGACCGTCATGCTGCGCCGTGACGCCCTCCCGGGGCCTCTCAGGGCCCTTGGTGTCCGAGACAGTGTAACCGCCCATTTTGTAGATGAACAGAGACGGCCAAAGCTGAGCTGCTCCCCCTGGGAGCCCACGTCCCTGCGCTCTGCTGTCTGACTGGGTGCCGGGGAGGGGACCCTGTTGCTAGTCGCCAGGCCGGGACCGGGCTGCCAGGTCCTGTGTCCTGCTGTGTGGCCTTGGGCAGCTTGATGAGCCTCTCTGTGTCTCAGTTTCCTCATCTGCATGTGAGTGTTAATTGTGTTGATCTTGGGAGTGTGACCAGCTTAGAGTGGAGCTCACCGTGACCCAGGGCCCTGTGTGGCTCTTCCTGGTATTGGTGGTGGAGGGCTGGGGCTCCGTGGGGACAGAGAGGCTGCAGGGGGCCTTGCCAGAGGCCACCACAGTCCCCCTGCCCGTCCCTCCAAGTCCCGGGAGCCTGGCGTCTCTTGCACAGCCCTGTTCCTGGCTGAAATTGGATCGGCCCTGGGACCCGCAGGAGGGAGAGGGCGGTGTTGGGGGTTTGGGGACATGGCAGGCCAGCGCCAGCCCCTGTGGCCTCACTCCTCGCTGCCTCCGGCTTCTAACTCTTCTCGAACTTTCTTCCAGCACTAACTGCCCCTGCGAACGAGGTGGCCAGAGGAGAAAGCAGCGGCCCAGGTATGAACATGGCTTGGCTAGCCTGGGGGCAGCGATAGGGCCGGGCGGGCACCCCGGGGTCCCCTGTCCCCTGCAAGAGGTCCCGTGAGCGCCATCGCTTGTGCTGCTCCGCCTCTGAGCGCCCTTTCCAGTGCAGGCTGTTCCCTGTGCTGTTCCCGGCACAGCGGCGTGCCCGGCTTGACAGTTTGGTTGACTTTACTAGCGCTCGTACCCGGGACTCTTGCCTGGTTGCATTTTCCCAACCTGCTCAGACACCCAATGTTCAAGTATTTCTGTTTTATAGAAAATGGGTAGGGGTAAGTTGAGACCCAAGGCGAGGCAGGAGTGGGTTTCAGGACCGGAGCGGGGTCCCCTGCCGTGCACCTGCGTTGGTGCAGCGGGTGCCAGGCGGCCCGGCTTCTTCTCGTGCACCTGTCCTGTCTGACGTCCTCACGCCCGCGGCCACCTGCGCTCTGCTTGCTGGCTGACCCGCTCTGGGACGCGGGAGCTGCTGCCCCTTCTGCAGATGGGGAAACTGAGGCCTGAGAGGGCTTCTGCCTCCCACAAGTGCCAGGCAGTGAGGGGCAGAGCTGCAGCGGAGTGCAGAACATGGGGACCCCAAAATGAGGGCCTTGTCCCAAGGCCTCCGTTCACTGGCTCTGCGGGGCGTGCGGACCTCCAGGAGAGTCCGGGTGAACCAGGGTCAGCGCAGAGAGGCCGCTGCCCACGGAGGACGGTGCGTGGGGCCGGGCCTGGCCGGGGCTGTCCCGGGGCAGGCGCGTGGGGGCCTCAGAGCTGTTTTACCAGCAGAAAACCCGCACCCCAACATCTTGAACCCTCTCTCTGTTCTCGCCCCGCGCAGCCGCTGTCAACAATAACTCAGACACGGAGAGCGTCCCCTCCCCGCGCACCGAGGCGGCCAGGGACAAGGGGCAGAATGGACCCAAGGCCCCGCCCACCGCGGGCTCCGAGGGACCGCCGACCGAGCCGCCCACCCCTCCACCCGAGGACACCCCGGCCCCCGCCGAGCCCGCCCCGGCCCCCGAAGCCAGCGGCCCGTCCACACCCCCAGCGGCCCCCACCGAGCCCCCTGCGCCCCCTGCTGTGGTCCCCAAGGAGGAGGAGGAGGAAGAGGAGGACCAGGCCCCCGCCACCACGGCCCCCCCAGCCGAGGGGGAGGAGCAGAAGCCGCCCGCGGCCGAGGAGCCCACGGTGGGCCCCGCCAAGGTGGAGGAGCCTGGGGCGGCCCCGGAGGAGCCCGTCAAGAGCGAGTGCAAGACGGAGGCAGAAGAGGAGGCCCCAGCCAAGGGCGCAGAGGCCGCCCCCGAGGGGCCGCCCAAGGCCGAGAAGAAGGAGGGCGTTGGTGGCAAGGCCGCCCCCGCCAAGGGCTCCGGCGCCCCCCAGGACAGCGACTCCAGCGCCACCTGCAGCGCGGACGAGGTCGATGAGTCCGAGGGAGGTGACAAGAACAGGTGAGTGGCGTCCCGTGGCCCTGCTGTGGGCTTCTGGGCACTTGTATATTCATTCTACAAACACTCCGCGTTGATGGCAGCGCACGGGGCAGCCCGTGGCCAAGTTGGGGAGGCCGACCTGGGACAGAGGCCAGAATTGGGCTCCGCAGGCCGGGAGAGAGAGGGCAGACGGGGGTGACTCTGAGCTGAAATCTCGACAGGGAGGTGGCAGCCATGGGAGACTCCGGGGAGAGAGCGTGCCAGGAAGCACATGTCGGGCTTCCTAGGCTGCCATCACAGAGCCCCACGAACTGGGTAGCTTGAAATAACAAAATCGTACTATCTCATGGTGCTGGTAGCCGGGAGTCCACATCCAGCGGTTGGAAGGGCTACACTCCTCGCGAGACCTACAGGAGGGTCCTCCCGCCCCTCCAGTGTCTGGCGGCGCCCTCCCTCAACCCTTGACTTGTGGATCCATCACTCTGAGCTCTGCCTCTGTTGTAAAGATAGCATTTAGGGTCCCTCCTGTTCCAGTGTGACCCCATTTTAACCTGGTCACGGCAGTGGAGACCCGGTTTCCTAACATGGTTACACGCACAAGTCCCCGGGGTACTTGAACATCTGGGAGACTCGGTTCTGCCCCACGTGTGAAGGAAATGGCAGGTGCAAAGGCCCAGGGGTAGGAGTGAGCCTTGCATGGTGCGGGGCCCTGCAGGCCAGGTGGGCCGCTGTGTCTCATTTCGGGGCGCTGAGAAGACACGAGGCACACGGGCTGTGTTGACCCCCTAAAGCCGGCTGGCTGCTGTACGTGGGACTAACGGGGATCAGAAAGGCATGGCGAGGGGCGAGGGGCGAGGGGTGGAGGAAGGCCACAGACTCTGGGGAGAATCGGGGGCGCTTCATCCGCCAGCCAAGGGCCCGGGCGCGCCAGGCCTCGGCTCTGAGCAGCATCACCCTGACTGTGTTCCGGAGAGTTCTATGGCCCGGTGACCTGCGGGACCCCACGCCAGCCCACTCAGGCGCTGAGTCTGCGCTGTGTCCTTCCTTTCTTACTCCACATTTTTCTGCGTGGGCACCCCCGCCCCGGCCCTGGGACCGTGGGATTTTAACCATTTTCTATTTTTTTTAATTTATTTTTTTATTTTTGAGTGTGTGTGGTACCGGGGATTGAACCCAGGGGCATTCAATCTCTGAGCTACACCCCCAGCCCTATTTTTTATTCTTTATTTTGTTTTTTTGGTTTTTTTGTTTGTTTGTTTGTTTTTTGCAGTACCGGCGATTGAACGCAGGAGCGTTCTACCTCCACACTACACCCCCGGCCCTATTTTTTATACTTTATTTTGAAACCGGGTCTCATGAAGTTGCGGAGGGCCTCACTAAGGAGAGAGCGAGAGACAGGGAGAGAGACAGCAAGATAGCTGAGGCTGGCTGCGAACCCGGATCCTCCGGTCTCCGCCTCCCAAAGTACTGGGATTACAAGCGTGCGCCACCACACCCGGCCCTTATTCTTTATTTTGAAACTGGGTCTCACGAAGTTGCGGAGGATCTCACTAAGTAGCTGAGGCTGTCCTCCAGCCTGCGATCCTCCGGTCTGAGCCTCCCAAGTACTGGGATGACAAGCTGGCGCCACCACGCCCGGCTTAACCATTTTCAGTGCAGACATTTGGAAACGCCGAGGCCTCCTGTCCAGAACCAGAGGTCCACCCGAGCCAGGCCGATCTGAGCACTAGAGGGCAGAGCCCAGAGACCCGGCCTGGTCACATCTGGACCGCGGGCCAGAGGAATTGTTTTCTCATGAGGCAAGCGGGTCATTGTATTTTGAGTAGAAACAGTGCGTCTGTTTTCTAAGTTCCAGGCAGAGCAGGGGAGGGAGGCCTGACCTTGATCCCTTTCCATCGCGGCCGTTCCGCCTGGACAGGCTGTTGGAGCAGGAGGCTCCAGACCCCTTGCTGTGGGCTCAGATCCCCCAGACCTCTCCCTCCTGCTCCGTGCCTTCCTTTGAAGAAGGCGGCCTGCGCCGGCTTCCACGTCTGGGGACGATTGCAGACAGGAGCCTCGCCCGAGCGTGTGGGCACCAGACGGTCTGGGGGAGGCCCCTGGGGAAGCGAAGGCCCGGCCGGCAGGTTTCTAAGGGCGCCGAGCACCCAAGCTTCTTGCCAGACAGGCGCAGAGCGGAAACCATGCTCGAGACGCAGCGGGTCTGCCAGGAGGAGGCGGCCGGGGTCCCTGTGTCTGGGGGACACGGCGAAGGTGCTGTCCGCTCCTGCTGGCTGCGGGGAGGAGCGGTGGCAACACGCTTCTGCTCCGGGGAAGAGCTCTGAGCCTGTGGGGTTGCCGCCCAGGCCAGAGAGCCGAGGGTCACCTGTGTCCCATCAGCCCCCGGGCCCCTTGAGCCGGCTGGTGCCCGCGCGGTAATCTCAGCCTCCCACCCTGTGCCCTTTCCTGCCCTAGCGGAAAGGTCTGGCATCCGTCCACCCTGTTGCCCAACGCCCAGTGTCCAGCGCCAGGGAACAGGAGCCCTGGGCTGGGAGTCCAGGTACCTGGCTCATCGCATCGGTGACCTGGGCTGGTGCCGCGCCTGGGGGCCTTCCCTGCCCTCCAGGCGAGCGGGGCTGGACGGGGGCCAGCCTGCTGACCTCTTCCTGGCTGGCAGGCAGCCACCCTCCCTCCGCCAGCCACCTCAGAGCACGCCCCACAGCCGGGGCCTCCCAGGAAGGGCGGGCGACCCCAGGTCCTGGCTGCCCGCCCACCACCCTCCTGGCAGCCCCAGCTCGCTGAACTCTGCATCCCCAGAGGAACAGACGCAAGACCAGTCTTGTCTGAGCCAGACATGGTGGTGCACGCCTGTGATCCCAGTACTTGGGAGGTTGACACAGGAGAGTCCAGGTTCAAGGCCAGCTTCAGCAACTTAGCGGGACTCTCAGCAACCTAGCAAGATCCTATTTAAAAATAAAATATAGCCAGGCATAGTGGCACACGCTTGTCATCCCAGTACTTGGGAGGCTGAGACAGGAAGATTGCAGGTTCGCGGCCAGCCTCAGCTACTTAGTGAGGCCCTCCGCAACTTAGCGAGACCCTGTTTCAAAGTAAAGAATAAAATATAGGGCTGGGGGTATAGCTCGGAGGTAGAATGCCCCTGGGTTCAATCCCCAGTACCGCAAAATAAATAAAAATAAAATATAAAACAGGTGGGGGTGTGTATGTCATTTGGAGGTACAATGATTCTGGCTTCAATCTGCTGTACCCCCAAAAAAAAATAATAATAAATGAGTCTTGCCTGGCCCTGCCCCGAGGACTCTGGGAGGGAGGCTGGTCTACTTTTCCCTGTGCTTTTGCCCAGGAGTTTTCTTCACAGGTGACCAGAGATAGTGGCTTTGGTGGCAGAGCCCTACGCCTCCCCTCCCCGTCCTGTTCCAGAGGGGGCCTGGGCGGTTTCTGGCGGTGTATCCAGAGGTAGAACGCCCCTGGGTTCAATCCCCAGTGCCACAAAAAAGAAAAAAAAAAAAGGCTGGGGTGTAGCTCGGAGGTAGAATGCCCCTGGGTTCAATCCCCAGTACCACCACCACCAAAAATAAATAAAATCCAGCAGTTTCTCCCCGGTCCCCTCTTCCTCAAACAGTCACTGACACCAGCATGTGCCGGCAGTTCTGGGCGCAGGGAGTGTGGAAACCACACCCCAGCCCTGTTTCATTTTTATTTTGAAACAGGGTCTCACTAGGTTGATGAGAGTCTCACTCCTTGCTGAGGCTGTCCTCGAACCTGCGATCCTCCTGTCTCAGCCTCCCAAGTACTGGGATGACAGTGTGCCCCACCACACCCGGCTCCCCCCAAGGCTTTGAATGCAAACCTCTTCCCACCCCTGAGAGGCTGGCGGGGTCCAGAGGCCGCCACCCCATGCCCCCTCCTGCCGCACTGTGGCACCCGAGGCCCTGCATGTCCCCCAGAGCGCCCCTGCCCCAGGCCTGCCAGTCTGAGCGGCCCCCACCTGGGGGAGGAGTCCTGGGGAAGCCAAGGGAGGAGCCTGGGCTTCCGAACAGCCCGCAGGACAGCGGTACTTTGTGCTTTTTGTGTATTTTAAAAATATATTTTGTGTCTCTGCCGAAATCTATTTACCCATACACAAAAGTGTGGATTTCCACTTGAAGACGGGTATGTCAGTGCGCTGCTACTTCCTCACATCTATAAAACACAGCGCATTACTATTTTTACCCATCGTAGGAAAAAATGCAGCTGTTCCATCCAGCCCGCGATTCATGGCTAGCGTATTTCTTCTTGTAGCAGCTTTATCAAGAGGTGATTCATAATGCCATACAATTCCCCGTTTGAAATGTGCAGTTCAGTTGTTTCTTTCTTTTTTTTTTTTTTTTTTTGTAGTACCGGAAATTGAACTCAGGAGCATTCTACCTCCGAGCTAAACCCCCAGCCCTGTTTTATTTAATTTTAATTTAATTTTATTTTATTTTGCGGTACTGGGGATTGGACCCAGGGGTGTTCTACCTCTGAGCTCCACCCCCAGCCCTATTTTTTATTTATTTTGAAACAGGGTCTCACTAAGTTGCAGAGGGCCTCACTAAGTTGCTGAGGCTGGCCGCGAACCTGTGATCCTCCTGTCTCAGCCTCCCAAGTGCTGGGATGACAAGCGTGCGCCACCGCGCCCAGCGTAGTTCACTCGTTTTTAGTTCGTGCCCAAGGTTGTAGAGCCACCGCCCCGGAAAGATGCCCCGTCCTCCTCCCCCGCCCCGGGAAGCCCTCCACTGCTCTCTGCGCCGGCGGACCGGCCTGCACTGGATGTTGTGTGGAAGCGCGCGGGGCGTCCGTGTCCGGCTTCTGTTTGGCCTCACGAGTGCAGACTTCTCCCACGTTGTAGCCCACGTTGGTGTCTTGTTCATTTTCAAGGCTTTGTAATATTCCACAGTGTGGATAACGTCACGTGTTACCCATTCGTCAGTTGATGGGCATTTGGGTCGCTTCCACTCTGGGAGTTGTTGTTCGTTCGTTGGGGTGCTGGGGACGGAAGCCAGGGCCTCTCGGGCGCTAGGTGAGCGCTGTGCCTCTGAGCCACGTCCCCAGCTTTGTTCCGTGACGTTGCCGTGTACATCCGTGTGCAGGTTTGCGTGTGGCCGTGTGTCCTCGTGTCTCCTGAGTGTTAGCAGGAGTGGGACTGTGGGGTTAGCGTTCTGAGGATCTGTCAGACTTTTCCTTTTTTGGTGGTACTGGGGATTGAACCCAGGAGTGTTCTACCTCTGAGCTACACTCCCCACCCCCAGCCCTTTTTATTTTTTGTTTTGAAACAGGGTCTCACTAGGTTGCTGAGAGTCTTGCTACATTGCTGAGGTTGGTCTTGAACCTGCAGTCCTCCTGTCCCAGTCTCCCAAGTCCTGGGATTACAGGTGTGCGCCTAGCTTTCAGACTGTCTTTCGGTACTGGGGATTGAACCCAGAGGTATTCTACCTCCGAGCTACACCCTCAACCCGATTTTTTTTTAATCAGTGTCTTGCTAGGTTGATGAGAGTCTCCTTGCAGAGGCTGTCCTTGAACCTGCGATCCTCAGGTGTCAGCCTCCTAAGTACTGGAATTACAAGTGTGCACCACCATGCCCGGCTCAGACTGTCTTTCAGAGTGGCTGCAGGGTCCTTTTGCAGGTTGCTGGTGACCAGCGCGGCCGGTTTGGATGGGGGGAGGAGAGCCTGCGGGCGGCCGGGTTGATGCGATAGCATTTGCCGTTGGACTGGGTCAGAGTGCCTCGGCCTGGGGCTGGGCCCCAGGGGAGACCCAGGGAGGGCCGCAGCCAGGCAGAGGCTGGGGGGAGAGCGCGCTGGAGGAGGGGTGCTGCCCAGCATGGCCTGGCGGCTGATGGCACAGGCGGAGTGGGTGACCTTCTTCCTCGCCGGCCCCCACCTGCAGGCCGTGGGCGCTGGGGCTGGCGTCGCCCTGTCTGTCTCCGCTCTCCCCGCTTAGCCGAGCGTGTGGCAGATGCGGGCAGAAGGCTGGTACCCGCAGGGCCGGCCTGTCACATGTCCAGCCACAGCAGAGTGGAGAGAGGGCAGCCACGGGCCCAGCTCCATCTACTGGAAGGCGGTGTGCTCTCCTCGGCTGGGGCCTGGTGGCGTTAGCGGTGTCCTGCCTGTCAGAAGGCGGTGGCTGTGGCTGGCCGCCCGTGTGTGGCATCCGCCGGTCCTGACCAGCCCACTGAGCTGCAAGCTTCTAGGATCTACCTTGGTTTTGTCCCCCTGGCCACATTCCAGGCACGGGGCCATGGCCTCCTAGCTGTGCGGTCATTGAACTCGCAGCTCTGCAGCCGGGCACAGGGCGGGGCTTGCCTTGCGCTCTGCAAACTGGGCTGCAGGTGAACCCTGGGGCCAGAGGGGCCGTTCCCTCCCTCAGGCCTGGCACCACAGGGATGGTGGCAGCCAGAAGCCCCGCCCTGGCCCGCACCCCACCACGCGCCCTGTGCCCGTCTCCCAGTTCCAGACACAGCCCCAAGAGGGAGGGACCGTGGCCTCTGGGTGACTGATGGCCGCTGTGCATGGCCTTCCACACACAGCCTGCTGTCCCCTACCTAGGCGGTGTGCGGGAGGGATTCCGGCACGGGCGTGGTTCTTTGCTGCCTGGCTCCTGTAAATGGAGGGGATTTGGCTTCCCGCCCACGGCCCTGCCTGGCACCTGAGCCGCTGGGTTTAGGGTGGTGCATAATCTCTAGTAAATCTCTTAATCTAGCCGAGCCTGGCTTTCCGGCAGCTCAGGAGGGCCCCCGAGTGGTGCAGGCGCCGGCCCCTCTGCCTGGGGCCGTCCTGGGCATTTGATCCCTGCCTGGCTTCGGGGCTCTGTCGGCTGGGTTGAAGGTGGTCTTGACCCCGGCGGACCTGCGCTGACCAGAGATTCACTCCCTCTTTGCCAGTTGGATTTCTCAGGAGCGACGGTTGGCCTGGGCCGGGGGACCCTTGGCATCTGTCCCCGCTCTCTCTGGCCAGCCCCTCCAGGCCTGTCGCCCGGGGCTTGAGACATGGAGACGGTCTGACATGGAGCTTGTCTTCCCTCAGGCTGCTGTCCCCAAGGCCCAGCCTCCTCACCCCAACCGGCGACCCCAGGGCCAGCGCATCACCCCAGAAGCCACTGGACCTGAAACAGCTGAAACAGCGGGCGGCCGCCATCCCCCCCATCGTGAGTGTCCGCCCTGCCCTCTAGCTCCTGCAGCCGGCTCTTGCCGGCCTCCCGGCTCCCGAGGAATCCCTGGGGAGAAGCAGCGGGAGGCTGGAGGAGACTGGTGGGGTGCTAGGTGGGGCCAGATGAACTGAAGTGTACAACCTGCAGGTCCCCCCATGCCCCAGGTCCCAGACTATACCCACATGTCAGAGAAGGGCAGGAACCTCTGGAGTTCTGTCCTCGGGCCCCCTAGGAGCCCACGCCTCCCGAGCATTCTCCTGGCCCGGCCTCTGGGTCTTTGGGAGGGTCTCCCCAGATGCAGCCGGGGCTCCGGGCTGACAGGGCCAGGCGGTTGGTTAGGGCTTTATGGCGTTGGGCACGGGGTGCTCCCAGCTCCCCAAGGCCGGCTCCGTCCTGTTTCTTGGTCCCGATTCCTCTGAGGGCTTCGGGTTACAGGGACGGATCCAGGCGGAGAGGGTGGCAAGTGGGTTCCGGTTGCCGATCCAGCCCTGGGCAGCTGGCACAGGCCCTTCTTGACCCGAGTGCATTGTGCTAAGACTCTTCCCTGTCCTGCTTGTGACCTTGAGCGACCTCACTGCCCCTGCTGGGCGCCACTCTCCAGACGGGCCACACACAGGCCGCTCCCTGGCCTGCTTCCCCTTGGACGCCGTGGGAGGGTGCTCACCCTCCCTCCTTCCCCAGCAGGTCTCCAAGGTCCATGAGCCTCCCCGGGAGGACACAGCGCCCCCCAAGCCAGCCGCCCCTGCCCCACCGCCCTCGCAGCACCTGCAGCCGGACAGCGACACCCCCCAGCAACCCAGCAGCAGCCCTCGCGGCAAAAGCCGGAGCCCCGCGCCACCCGCCGACAAGGAGGGTAAGTGTGGGACGCGCGCGTGGGCTGGCAGGCAGGGTCGCAGGCAACGATGGGGCGTCCGTCTCTCAAGGGTGACTGTCACAAATTCCACGTCTGCGGTGGCCGGGCAGGCTGAGTGCAGGAGGATCACAGGTGGCGTGAGGCAGCAGGGATGGGTGGGGTCTGCGCCAAGCTCCACAGCTCCTGTTTTGTCTCCGATGGGTGGGCACGAGTTGAGCCGGCCAGGAGCGGCCTGCAGGGCAGCCTGGTGACTCTCCCAAGGAAGCCAGAGGGCCGTCTTCCCATGTAAGATGGGGTTCTCCATCACCCCAGCTTTTCAGGGTGTTTTTAAATTATTTATTTATTTATTTTTGTGATGTTAGGGATTGAACTCGGGGGCATTCTACCTCCAAGCTATACCCCCAGCCCTGTTTTATTTTTATTTTGAAACAGGGTCTCACTAGGTTGCTGAGAGTCTCACTACTTGCTGAGGCTGTCCTCGAACCTGCGATCCTCGTGTCTCAGCCTCCCAAGTACTGGGATTACAAGAGTGCGCCACCATGCCCAGCTTTTCCGGGTTTTTAGAAACATCGCACAGGTGCAAAAACATGTCCACAGCTGGCCTCTCCTGGGGTGCGATTCAGGCCACACCTGATCCTCCAGGGCCACAAACGAGGCCCAGTGAGCTGCCACCAAGCACAGGGCAGGATGCACTGCCGGGCCACAGGGGAGGCAGTGGGGAGAGTCCAGACGGCCCTGGTTCCTATGTCCTCTGGACCTTCCGTTTCTGTCCTACTCTGCAGTGAGCCCCTGCCATCCTGAGTCCCTGTCACCCAACATCACCCTTCCCAGGTCAGCCCGGCACACAGCAAGTGCTGCTGCGCATGTGGTCATGGGGGCTGACCCCAGAGCGGCTCCGGGGTCCCTGGCCAGGCTTGGGTGGACAGGGCCACCAAGGAGGGTTGTCCCGGGCAGTAGGCAGGGCTGTCCCTGAATGGGGATCTGTCTGACAGGCACAGGTCGTCTTAAGGCACCTGCCCGGCTGCTCCTCGCTGCCGCCTTCGCGTGCCGCAGGAGTCCAGAGGTCTCCCCGGGGGCAGGGGGCGGGCGAGCACCCGGGCAGGCCTGGGGCGGCTGGGCCCGGGCGTTCGCTGCGTGGCCTGGGCGGCTGGGCCCGGGCGTTCGCTGCGTGGCTGAGATCGCGAGCACTGTGCTGGGCACGGGGTCGGGTGAGAAGTCCCTGCTCTGGGAGCTGCTATTTTTGCGAGAAACATTTTGGATACGGGGCAGCTAATAGAGCGGGATGTCATAAGAGTGATTCAACAAGAGGGACGGGTCGACGGCAAGGCGGGCTCGGGGAAAGGTCTCTCCCTGAGGGCAGGAGGAGCCCGCGGCTCTGAGATGCGGACGGGAGGGGCGCTCCAGGCAGTGGCCGTGGCGCGTGCAAAGGCTCTGGGGTGGGGACAAGGTCCGGTGCTCGCTTGACTGCCTGGAGGTGTTTGAACCTGGCAGAAGGGTGGGAGGGGAGGCCAGGAAGGAAGTGGGGGGCCAGATGGTGGAGGACCTGGAGGGACACAGTGGAGAACCGGTTTCGTCTTAGATGCCACTGGCCGAATTTTAAGTGAATCTTTCTTGGGGGAGGGGCGGGCATTTTGGCTCATGTCTTGGAAACTTCTGTCTCTGGTCAGTTGAAGAGAAGGGGCCACAGGGGCCGAGGGCAGAGGCACGGGGCCACAGTGCTATTCTGGCTAGCTCTAGAGGCAGCCTGGGCTTAGCGCCTGGCCCCGGAGGGGATGGGAGGATGGATCCGGAGTGTCTCAGAGACAAGCCGGCAGGCCTGGTGGTGCATCTGGGGTGGGACGGGGGGGGGCACCCCGTGACAAGGTGGAGATGGGACGCGGCTTGGGAAGGACACCCCAGGGTCAGGACAGCAGCCTGTGTCACCGTCAGGCCCCGACTGCTTTGCGGGAGTCAGCTCTCGGCAGGGCTGGACTCACACGGGGCCAGCCGGGCCAGTCGCAGGCCTCTGCCAGCGGTTCCTGAGGCTGGCGGCCGGCCCGTGAGTGTGGCTGGGGCTGTGCTGTTTCCTGGACTTGTCCCGGCAGGGACGATGCACCTGGCTCAGGGACCCTCCCGCGGTCTGGCTCTCTGCTCTGCTCTCTCGGGGGCCTGCGTGAACTTGACGCCCAGCACGCCCTCTCTGGTCTCTCAGGAAGCAGCCCCCACCCTGCCCCTGGCTCTCGCGTAGAGTGGATTGGCCAGCCCGGTCCCTTGGGCTCCCTTGGGCCCAGCTGGAGGAACAGGTTGTCTCTCCCGGCTCTCGGTGACCCGCCCAGGCTGGCCCGGCCCCAAGTTTCCCTTCCAGCACCAAGTCCTCCTCCTCCATCCCCAGCCTCCCCCAGCTCTCTAGAGCTTCGCCGGGGAGAGCAGCCAGGCGCACGCGGGCGGGTCGCTGGATGAGCCAACCAACTCCAGGGAGTTTGCCACATTTCCTGGCCCGGACAGGCCCTGTGGGGCTCCGCTGGGGGCTGATGGAAAATGAGAATCCCTGGACCAAGTTACTCCCTGTATCTGCACCCTCTCCTAGGGCCCTGTATCTGCCACCCTCTCCTAGGGCCCTGTATCTGCACCCTCTCCTGGGGTCCTGTATCTGCACCCTCTCCTGGGGTCCTGTATCTGCACCCTCTCCTGGGGTCCTGTATCTGCACCCTCTCCTAGGACCCTGTATCTGCACCCTCTCCAGGGCACAAGTTCAGGTGAAGCGCTGTCTCTTAGGAGATAAACAGGCTGTGTGGCACGTAGGCCTCTGCTCTTGCTAGCCATGCCTGTGGCAGGCATCACTAATTGATCTTAGCACCCTCCTTCCACACCCGAATGGGCTTTCAGGACCACATTCAGTCATCTGGAAGTGACCCAAGAGATAACCGTGCCTGCCTGCCACTTGCGGCCCAGGGTCCGAGGCCTCTGTCGCCCCCAGTTTGTACCTCTCGGCCAGTCATCTTCCCCGGGTTGTCCTGGACAGGTCTGCAGCCTGGGACGGATTCTGCAAAGGGTGAAAGACTGGCAGAAGGATAGTAGAGACAGACAAGCCCAGGACGCTGCCGTGTGAACTGAGGGTCACGCGTGGCTTCTCTCCCCACGGCCTCCAGGAATAAAGCCTCAGGCTGCAGCCCAGGCTTGCAGGCTCGGAGCTCCCGTATGCCGCCGGGAGCTTCGACGGGCCCCCTCTCTTTCCTGTCTATAAGGTGGAGGTATCACCGGCCGTCCCTGGGAGCGTGGCCTGGTACGGGAGCCAGCGCGCTTAGTGTCAGCCAGTGCGAGGCCCCGGGAGAGCGGAACGTCTTGTCACTATTTGTGTCTTGTGGGTTCAAATTCCAACTCGGCCACATCCTGCCTGGTGACCACAAAGATGTCCGCCGACGGCTCCGGGCCCGCTTCCCCTTGGTAAAATGGGTCTGGCCTCGTCGAGGCCGGGCTGGGGCTCAGCACGGTGCCTGGCGCTTACTCCGGGCTCAGCAAACAGGCTGACGCTGTGACTGTGGCCGTCTGGGCTCGGGGCCACCACCTTGGCACACACGCACGTCGCAGTCAGCGAGCCGCGCCCGGCCCTCCGTCCTCTGCGGAGCGCCAGATGGTGAAGGTGTTTGGCTCTGCGGGCCGGGCACTGCCGTGGCAACCGCTCGGCTCTGCCGGGGACACTGAGTGAGTGGACAGAGGTGACCTCCCCGTAGAGGTGTATTTAAGAACTCAGGCCACTGTGCCACTCTTTGCCGCCTCTGGTTTATGGGTTCATCCAGGGCTTTGACTTTCTGGCATAGCCCACGTGCTGTAGGATTACCAGAGCCAGGGTCCCTGTTCTTGTCCCCCAAGGTCCCCTGTGGTCTCAGGGGCGGCCGAGAGCCCCCAGGCCTGCCCCAAAACGCGCCTGTGAGAAACCATAGGGACAGAGCGGCGTCCGGGTGCACAGCGTCTAGGGCTTTCTGGGGGAGCAGGGCCAGCCGTCACTGGCCCCGCTCCTGCCCTGCCCGAGGCCAGGGCTGCAGGCCCCTCAAGGGCCCGGTTTGAGGAGGTCGGCAAGGCAGTGGGGTCCCAGGGACAGCCGAGCGTCGCCTGACCGCCCCTCCTCGTGCCCCAGCAGAGAAGCCCGCCTTCTTCCCGGCCTTCACTCCCGAGGGCCAAAAGCTGCCCGCCGAGCCCTCCTGCTGGACGTCGGGCCTGCCCTTCCCTGTGCCCCCTCGCGAGGTCATCAAGGCCTCCCCGCATGCCCCGGACCCCGCGGCCTTCTCCTACGCGCCCCCTGGTGAGTAGCTCAGTCCACGCCCGGACTCCTCGGCTCCTCACTGAGCCCCTCTGCAAACATTGGGCACTGAGTGTTTGCACTGGATCAGACCTGCCTGGGGAGATCCTAGACCCCAGGGGCTGCGTGCGGGGGTGGCCTGTTCAGGGAAGGGGAAGAGGTATCTCCTGAGGTTTGGGGAGCCTGCAGGATTGTGATCGATTGAGCTGGTGAGGGGCAGGCTTAACGCGGGAGATGTTTTCTCTCAACGGCTTAGAGCCAGGGGATGGGCAAGGGGAGAGAAAGCAGGAGGGGGCATGGTGGCACACACCTGTAATTTCAGTACTTGGGAGGCTGAGACAAGAGGATCATAGGTTGGAGGCCAGCCTTAGCAACTTAGTGAAACCCTGTTTCAAAATAAAAAATTAGAGCTGGGCGTGGTGGCACACACTTGTAATCCCAGTACTTGGGAGGCTGAGACAGGAGGATCTGGGTTCGGGGCCAGCCTCAGCTACTTAGTGAGGCCCTCCGCAACTTAGTGAGACCCTGTTTCAAAATAAAGAATAAAAAATAGGGCTGGGGGTGTAGCTCAGAGGTAGAATGCCCCTGGGTTCAACCCCAGTACCGCAAAAATAAATAAATACATACATACATAATAAATAAATAAATATATAAATAAAAAATTAGAGGGCTTGGGGTCAGCCCAGGCCTGAAGAAAGATCTATTTATTTTGATGCTATCCATTTCCTTTCAAAGTAGCTTGGTATGGTGGCTCTTGCTTGTAATCCCTGTACTTGGGAGGCTGAGACATGAGAATCACAGATTAGAAACAATGTAGCGAGACTCTCAGCAACCTAGCAAGACCCTGTTTCTTTTTTTTTTTTTGCAGTGCCAGGGATTGAACCCAGGAGCATTCTACCTCCGAGCTACACCCCTGGCCCTATTTTTTATCTTTTATTTTGAAACCGGGTCTCACGAAGTTGCGGAGGGCCTCACTAAGTAGTTAGGCTGGCCGCGAACCTGGATCCCCTGATCTCCACCTCCCAAGTACTGGGATTACAAGTGTGCGCCACCATGCCTGGCACAAGATCCTGTTTCAAAACAAAAAATTTTTAAAAAAAGGGCTAGGATTGTAGCTTGGAGGTAAAACACCCCTTGGTTCAATCCCCAGTAGCACGCACGCATGCATGCACGCTCGTTGGAGTATAGATTGGAGGTTGAATGCCCCCGGGGTTCAATCCCCAGCACACAAAAAAGCAAATAAATAAAATAAAAACATAGAAGATCCCTTTGGGCGTTGATTATTGGGGAGTAAACTGGAGTCAGGGAGGCCAGGCGGGAGGCGCAGGCCTGAGGCGCGGGGTCGGCGCGGGTGGAAGGAGGCTCCCGGGTAGCGGAGTCCACACAGAGGGCTCCTATGGCTGGCGAGTCACAGACAGGCAGGGCGCCCCCAGCAGGATGGAGGGGGAGGCAGGATGTGTCCGGGGCTGCGGAGCCCCCGCCGCAGACAGCCCTGTCCCCGCAGGTCACCCGCTGCCCCTGGGCCTGCACGACACCGCCCGGCCCGTCCTGCCACGCCCACCGGCTATCTCCAACCCGCCGCCCCTCATCTCCTCCACCAAGCACGCCGGCGTCCTCGAGAGACAGATGGGCGCCCTCTCCCAGGTGAGAGAGGACCCAGGCAGCCATGCCCGAGGGGCCCTTCCCCGCCGTGTCGCGGGGCCAGTGGGATTGGGGAGGGGATGGGGCAGGCTCCAGGGGTCCTGGGTCATCTCCGCTCCGAGCAGAGCTGGGTCTGAGCTGGCTGGAGCTTGCCCTGACCCCTGGGACCTGGTCTGTGGATGTCACACCATGGGGCCAAGCCAGGGCCGGGCTCTGGAGCCAGACTGTGGCCTCCAGAAATGACGTCACCTCCCTGGGCCTCAGTTTCCCTCTGTTAAGTGGGAGAACAGAGGCATTAGAAGGGAAGGGCGTGGCAGGCAGCCATCAGGGGAGTGCTCAGTACCTGGCCTCTGTCTGTCATCTCCCTGCCTGTCCCCACCATACAGCCCAGCAAGGTGTCCACTGCACCGGGCCGGGCTGCACCGTGTCCTGTATCGCACTGGGGACGGGGTCGGAGGTGCAGGAGGGCGCAGCCACACGGCTGGAGCCACGCCTCTCACCGGCACGTCCCCTTGCACCTTGTGCATGTGCAAGGAAGTCAGGTCCCTCTGGCCCCAGTGACCCCATGGTCTCTCCCTGCAGGGACTGTCTGTCCAGCTCCATGTCCCATACTCTGAGCACGCCAAGGCCCCGGTGGGCCCCATATCCATGGGGCTGCCCCTCGCCATGGACCCCAAGAAGCTGGGTAAGGCTCCCGGTCACCCGCTGGGATGGCCCAGCTCGGCTCTGCTGCCTGTGCGGAGCGGGCGAGGGAGGGCGTCTGGGCCCGTGGGGCTCCGGGCAGAGTGGGGAGCCCACAGTCCTGCCCCTGTGAGGGAAGGGCGGCCCGGGTCCCGTGCAGGCCTGGGCCTCAGCCCTGGGACGGGGCGGCCCTCCCGCATGCTGGCCCCCGCATGGCTCACCCTCCTGCTGGTCCGCAGCGCCCTTCAGTGGGGTGAAGCAGGAGCAGCTATCCCCGCGCGGTCAGGCCGGGCCACCCGAGAGCCTTGGAGCACCCGCGGCCCAGGAGACGTCGGTGCTGAGAGGTGAGGGCCTGGTCCCCCTCCGCCTGTGCCCCCAGCATGTGCCCCTGCCACTCAGACAGTTGAGGCAGGAACAGGTCCTTTCCAAACCCACCGAGGAGCGTCACACCCTCCCCCAGCGGGTCCAGAGCCCCCTTTCGCCCAGTCGACACGGGGCTGGACAAGCCGGGGGGCTCGGACACTGAAGTTCCCTTGTGTCGTGTTTTGCAGGGACAGCTCTGGGCTCCGTCACGGGCGGCAGCATTAGCAGAGGCATCCCCAGCACACGGGGGCCCTCGGAGAGCCCCGGCACCTACCGCGGCTCCATCACCCACGTAGGTGTCCGGGCGCGGCGGGAAGGACGGGGGGAGGGCAGCCTCAGTAGACGGGGCGATGACCTGGGGTGCGCGTGCCTCTGGTCTCCCTGGAGTCGGGTGGGGTGTCAAGCAAGCCCCCAATCTCACTGCCCCTCGAGGAGCCAGTGCGCGGCAGAGAGAAGCAGACCTGTGTAGACGGGTAACGACGGAGCCCGCGATTTCAGTCAGTAAGCTACCATCACTGGGGATGAGGCCACTGAGACCGGCCAGTGGGGAGAAGACGTGGCAGCCGTGGCCAAAAGAAATCGAAGGTGCAGGCCACACAGAAAGCTCAGGGAACCGCACTCTGGGCCCCGGGAATGGCATGTGTGAGGCTGAAAGGTGGGAGTTCCGGAATGTGCTGGAAAGTGTTGGGGCCCAGGTTTTGTGCCTGTTGTGTCTGGTCCTAACACATGTGCCAGAGGACGGGAGCCAGTGCACACCAGACACACACACACACGTGCACGGTAGTGCAACTTCAGGCAGCAGCTTGGTCCACAGCGATGTACTTTTGACCTGCGCGGCCTCGAATCACCGCACAGCGGAAGCCCTTCCGCACGTCGTGTTTCTCTGAAATCGGTTTTGAAATCCTGAGCTTTCGAAGGCAGCTTCGTTGGGTGCAAAGAGCAAGGCTCAGGACAGAAGCCCAGCTGAGGACACCGGGCCCCGGGCAGGGCACTCCCCCTCGCAGACTCAGTTTCCCGTCCAGTGAAAGCATCAGGAATGTTCTCACCACAACACAGGGACTCGGGCCATGAGGCAGAATCCCGGCCTCCGTTCACACCGGGATTCCGGGCAGCCGGGCCCAGGCCACCTTGGTGCCGCGTACCCGCTCAATTGATCTTGGCAGGGGGCAGCTGTCCGGATGTGTGGGCGAGAGGGCCACAGAAACATCGACCAGCCGTGCGGGCACCAGCGGGCAGAGACCACATCACCCCAGGGCCAGCTCCCAGCTTGAGGACTCCCGGCTCCCGCCCACCTGGGGGCAAAGTTCAAAGCCAGGGCTAAGGGGCTGCCGGTTGGGGTCCTCAAAGCGGACATAGGCACACAGACACGTCTGTGCTCAAGCACTTTGTCCAGTGCGCTGTTGCAGAGCAGGGCCAGTGGCCCCCGCGCTCAGCTCCTTCGTGGACGGCGGCCCCTGCCCCGGCGTAGCGCACAAACATCAGGCGCCTTGGACTCCCCCAGCGTGCCCCTGTCTCATTCACGGGGCTGGTTAGGACGCCGCTGATCTCTCCAACACAAACCCAGTTCTGTTGGAGACGCGCAGCGGGTGCACGTGTAAGCTGCTTCCGGAAAGGCCTTTCCTGATCCGCTGTTGCATTCTCTGCCATGTGCTCTCTGGGCAGCCACCTCTGCACGTAACGTCCATGTGTACCTCTCTGCCCGCGTACACGTGTCTCCAAGTCCAGACGGGAGACCTGGTCCCCAGCCTCGGCCCGGGAAGCGGGCGGAGCCCCCGGAGTTCAGTCCTCATGAGCTGGGACCTGGGGCTGGTGCCCGGGGGTTGCCAGGCGCTGCCACTGCCCCACAGGGAATGCTCCTCCCCAGAGCGGGTCCTGCAGGAGTCTCCCAATTTCACCAGTCCAGGGCTTGGCACAGCGTAGGACCCCACCACTGAATCTGCTCCCAAGATCACAGGAGAGGAGGGACGTCGGGCTCTGGGGACACCTGCATGTCACGGACGCAGAGGAGAGCCTTTGTTTTGTAGATGTGCAAACTGTCTCAGAGGCGAGGAGACTTGAGAAAGGTCCCAGCAGCTCGGTGGGAAAGTTGCCGCTTCATCCCCGGCAGTCTGACTCCAGAGCTGTCTTCGAGCCATCCGCATGGTGTCTTTGGAAGTCACCCAGGGCCGGCTGCTGCCCCTTGTGGCCGTCTGCACTCTGCTTGAACACATCCCCCGAGGGGGAGTGCACTCCTTCCAAAGCAATGGCTCTCTACTGGGGGACGGTCTTGCCCCAAGGGGGCCACGAGTGGCACCCCTGGACATTCTCCGCCATCTCGGCGGGGGGAGGTGTGAATTAGCAGCAGCTAGCGTGTCCAGGCCAAGATGCTACCGGTGCTGAGGTCGGGAAAACGCGGTCAGTGCCAGAGTTTCTGGCGTCCGGCCCTGACCTGAGGCGTCTGTTCCAAAACCTTGTCCTGGTTTTGGAAACCAAAGTGCAGGACACGTAGTCACGCGCGGGTAGGAGCGGGAGCCCTGCACCCCGCCATCTGCCACATGTTGACGGTTGACCGTTCAGACCCCGGAGGAGGTGGGGCCCACCCCGTGGACCAAGGTGGAGCAGAGTTCAGGCCAGGGCGCCTGGGTTCAAGCCCTCACTGGCCAGGTGTCACGGGACAAAATCGCCTAACTGCTGTCTTCCTCAGTTTCCTCATCCAAAGTGGCAGAGTAGAGGTACCTGCCTCGAGGTTACTTCAAGAGTTGACAGATATGTGGCCATTGGTGGCCCTCGATCAGCAAGGCTTTCTGGGGCCTGACGTTGTCCTGTTCTTTCTAGTGGGCGCTGCCTCCCTTTTAGAGACGACACGCGTGTGCATGCGTGCGGGTTGGGTCTCGGGGTCCTCAGACAGGCCCTGTGCTCAGTCCCCCCACCCCCACAGGGCACCCCAGCCGAGGTCCTGTACAAGGGTACCATCACCAGGATCATCGGCGAGGACAGCCCGAGCCGCCTGGACCGGGCCCGCGAGGACAGCCTGCCCAAGGGTCACGTCATCTACGAGGGCAAGAAGGGCCACGTGCTGTCGTACGAGGGTGAGTGTGGGACAAGAGTCCTGGGGCTTTGAGGGGCCCAGGGCTGCTCCTTCAGCTACTTGGTGTCTACTGGGCACCGACCCTGTGTCTGGTTTGGGGGTCTAACAGGGCGAGAGCAGACCACGTGCCCGCCCTGGTCAGTTGTGAGCCATGGAGACCTGCCCGTCCAGCAAGGCCTGTCCACGGTGGCCCTCAGTGTGTCTGGAGTTGGTCAAGAAAGAAGGGCCGCCGGGCGTGGTGACACATACCTGTCATCCCAGTACTTGGGAGGCTGAGACAGGAGGATCCGGGTTCACGGCCAGCCTCAGCTACTTAGTGAGGCCCTCGGCAACTTAGACCCTGTTTCAAAATAAAGAATAAAAACTAGGACTGGGGGTGTAATCTGGAGGTAGACTGCCCCTGGGTTCAATCCCCAGTACCGCAAAAAAAAAGGGTCCCCAAAACTGTGGCAGGGAGAGGGAGGGGGCAGCCAGGCACTCTTGCAGATAAGTGGGGGAGGAGCTGCCCCTCCTATCAGCCCCCCGCGGCTGAGGGCAGGGCCAGGGGCCCGTCCCCACCTTGCAGGGTTAGAGAGAGAACGGGTGCACCCACACCAGGGCCCTCCTGCGTGGCACCTTTCTGGCCCCTCAAGAGACAGGAGGCCCCGGGGTCAGGGGAGCAGGGCGTGTGGCCCCTGGAGGTGACTTCCCAGGCAGGGAGGCAGTGACCGTCCTGTCCCTGCAGGTTTGCAGATAAGCGGCGGGTTAGGGTGGCCTCAGCTCCCTCCCAGCTCCGCCCTGTGGCCCCTTTCCCTGGAGCACAGCGGGGGAGACCAGCCTGGCCCCGTGCCATGGCCCTGAGGCCACCGGAGCCTGCCGCCCCTGGCTCCCAGCCCCTCTCCCTCTCCCCCGTGTGGTTTCTGGATTCCAGAACCAGGGAGCCCAGTAAGGAAGGGGTGACTGGACTCAGAGCTAGGAAGTGTTTCATGGCAGCCTGGGGCACCCAGGGTGTGCAGGTCAAGCCGCGGATGGGCCGCTCTCGGGCAGCTAGAAGCCCTGAATTGCTTCTTGCATCCGTCCACCCCCACCTGTGCCAGCGGCCCTTCCCCAGTCCTGGAAAGTGGGGGCGGCACCACGTGGCCTCCACACACTGCTGTCTACTGCCAAGTGCAGACAGCCTCAGGGACAGCAGCTGCCTCTTTGGCGCCAGCCCTGTCCCCTGGGGCCGGCACTGCCTGGGGGCCAATGGCCAGCAGTCCAGAGGGGTGTCTAGAGAGCTCTGGGAACCAGCTCCGGGCCCCCTACAGCCCTGTCATCTTCACGGTGGCTTTGTACCTGGGCACTGAAGCCCACGGCAGCCGTGGGAGCAGCGGGTGTGAGACTTGGGGTGGCCGCTGATTGTCGGCCATATGGCCCCCACCTCTCCATTTTTATCAGCAACCTTTCAAGGCTGAAACATCAGCAGTTAATATGGAAAATGTTAGCGCCAGCTTGCAAATCTGGGGTCGCCCTGCGGACTGGGACTCTTGTCCTCCGAGGGCTGGGGCTGCAGCCTGAGGAGTTGTTTTTTTTGATACCAGGGATTGAACCCAGGGGCGTTCTACCTCCGCGCTACACCCCCGGCCCTATTTTTTTATACTTTTATTTTGAAACCGGGTCTCACGAAGTTGCGGAGGGCCTCACTAGGTAGACAGAGAGAGAGAGAGCTGAGGCTGGCCGCGAACCCAGATCCTCCGGTCTCCGCCTCCCAAAGTACTGGGATTACAAGCGTGCGCCACCACGCCCGGCATGGGGAGTTTATCTCGATGCCCCTGGACCAAGGCGTGCTGTGGGGACAGCCCACCTCGAGCAGCCCCAGCCTCGTGGCAGCCCCGTGCATCCCGTCTGCTGGGACCCTCGGCTGGGTGGACGGGGCCAGCTGTCTGGGCTTGTCCTGGCCTGTGAGGCCACCGCCCCATGCGGGTTTATCACGGCACGCACGCATCTGTACAGATGGCATCACAGGCCGGCTTCGGGTGTGACTGACCACACGCACACACGCAAAGCCGCGCATCGCCTGGTGCACGTTGGTACGTGTACGTGCGTGGACTCTGCAGCAGTCAGGCCACGTGCGTGAGCGTGTCGTCTTGCACATCTGGACCTGTGCTGATTGAATGCACACCTGCTGGTGTGTCTGTTCACACAGACACGTGGCGCGCTTGGTGTTCATGTGTGGGCGCAGGCGTGGAGGCCAGGCAGCTGGCCCTGCCCTTGTGTCCATGTAAACTCTCAGAAGGTGGCCATCGGGCCACGGGAGGCCCAGCCGGGCCGGCTCGCAGCCGCACGGCCTGCCTGCGCTGCCCGCTCCCTGGACCCAGCTCACTGTGCCCCCATCTGGCCCAGGTGGCATGTCCGTGCCCCAGTGCTCCAAGGAGGACGGCAGGAGCAGCTCGGGGCCTCCGCACGAGGCAGCTGCGCCCAAGCGCACCTACGACATGATGGAGGGGCGCGTGAGCAGAGCCATCTCCTCAGCCAGCATCGAGGGTGGGTGGCGGCCCATGGGCCTCTCTGGGGGAACACAGAGGGCAGGGCCCAGCGGCCGGGTGGTGGCAGCGAAGGGAGGATTCTCTCAGCACCCCCCGGAGGGAGGTGGTGGGGTGGTTGGCCCCATCTTTCAGTGGGGAAACTGAGGCTCGACCGGGAGGCAGCGCAGGGCCCAGGGGAGGGGACCCTTACTCGCTGGGTCTTGTGTCACCACCAGTGCCACAGGGCAGTGTCCTTGCCCGGGGCCACCTGTGGACTGCGTGGTGACACCCCACCCTCTCACCCAGGCCTCATGGGCCGCGCCATCCCGCCGGAGCGGCACAGCCCCCACCACCTCAAGGAGCAACACCACATCCGCGGCTCCATCACGCAAGGTAGCGGCCCTGTGCCCCGAGTGCCCTCGACCTGGGGGCACCCCGGGCACTGCAGGCATTCCGTGGACGGGCACGGGGAGGGCGCCTGGCACCGCGCACACGATCTGTACTTGTGCGCGTGCAAGCGCAGAGCGAGGGAATCTGAAAACAGAAAGCGGCCAGCTTTGCAGGTGCCATTTATGGAGCAACTACTGTATGCACAGGCCCCAGGCTACTCAGTCTTGGGAGAGGCTTGGAGCATTGTCTGTCTCGCCCGAGTCCTGGGCTGCGATGGCCGGGCATTGTGGGCCCCGTTTAGTGCTCCTTTTCTTTTTTTTTCTTTTTTTTTCTTTATTTTCTTTTTGTTTTCTCTTCTTTCCTTTTCCCTTCCTTCTTTTTTTCCTTTTCTTTTCTTCTCTCTCTCTCTTTTTTTTTTTATTTTTATTTATTTATTTTTGCAGTACTGGGGATTGAACTCAGGGGCATTCTACTTCCGAGCTACACCCCTGGCCCTATTTTTTCTTCTTTATTTTGAAACAGGGTCTCACTAGGTTGCTGAGGGCCTCACTAGGTAGCTGAGGCTGGCCGCGAACCTGTGATCCTCCGGTCTCAGCCTCCCAAGTACTGGGATTACAAGCGTGCGCCACCACGCCTGACTTATATTTTATTTTGAAACGGGGTCTCTCTAGGTTACTGATAGTCTCACTACTTGCTGAGGCTGTCCTTCAACCTGTGATCCTCCTGTCTCAGCCTCCCAAGTACTGGGTACCACCACACCTGGTTCCCTTTCTTCTTTTCTTTTCTTTTCTTTCCTTTTCTTTTCTTTTCTTTCCCTTCCTTCTTTTTTCTTTTCGTGGTGCTAGGGACGGGCCCGGCCTTTGCACACGCCAGGCAAGCGCTCTGCCCCTGAGCTGCACCCAGCCCCATTTGTGCCTTTTATCTTCCTGACAGCATAGGACTTGGTCAGGTGGTTTAGTTCATAGTCTCTCCTTATAAGAAGAGACAAGACTCAGGGCAGGGCAGGGGCCCAGGCTCACGCAGAAGGGAGGATCTGAACTCAGGCAGTCTGGCTCCAGGACCCGCAACGGGGGCCCCGGGCTAGTGCCGCGGTCAGCGCCATGTGCCCGCCCGCAGGGATCCCACGGTCGTACGTGGAGGCCCAGGAGGACTACCTGCGGCGGGAGCCCAAGCTCCTGAAGCGCGAGGGCACGCCACCGCCCCCGCCGCCGCCCCCGCGGGACCTGGCCGAGGCCTACAAGAGCCGGCCCCTGGAGACCCTGGGCCCCCTCAAGCTGAAGCCGGCCCACGAGGGCCTGGTGGCCACGGTGAAGGAGGCAGGCCGCTCCATCCACGAGATCCCACGCGAGGAGCTGCGGCGCACGCCCGAGCTGCCCCTGGCGCCGCGGCCGCTCAAGGAGGGCTCCATCACGCAGGTACGGGCCGGACCGGGCTACAGGGACAGCAGTGACTCTCCTCTGGCTCCCTGCCCCTGGGCCATGAGATGTCACTGTCTTTATTTTTATTTATTTATTTTTTGTGGTACTGGGGATGGAACCCAGGGGCATTCTCCCTCCAGGCTGCATCCCACCCCTTTTTATTTTTTGGTTGGAAACAGGGTCCCGCTAGGTTGCTGAGAGTCTCACTACCTGCTGAGGCTGTCCTCAAACCTGCGATCCTCCTGTCTCAGCCTCCCAAGTACTGGGATGACAGGCATGCGCCACTGCCTTTTGACAGAAGAGAAACTGAGGCTCAGAGCTCTGGGCTCATGGCCTAGATGGAGCCTGTACCCTCTCTCCCCAGGGCACCCCACTTAAGTACGACACCAGCGCGGCCTCCTCCACCTCTAAGAAGCACGATGTTCGCTCCATCATCGGCAGCCCGGGCCGCACCTTCCCGGCCGTGCACCCGCTCGACGTGATCGCGGACGCGCGGGCCCTGGAGCGGGCCTGTTACGAGGAGAGCCTGAAGGGCCGGACGGGGGCCGCTGGCAGCTCGGGGGGCTCCATCACGCGTGGGGCGCCAGTCATCGTGCCCGAGCTGGGCAAGCCGCGGCAGAGCCCCCTGACCTACGAGGACCACGGGGCGCCTTTCACCAGCCACCTGCCGCGCGGCTCGCCTGTGACCACGCGGGAGCCCACGCCACGTCTGCAGGAAGGTAAGAGGGGGCTCCCATCCGTTGGGACAGGGATGTCCCCAGGGCCACCTGCTCCTATCTCATCCAGCATGGCTGCCAGCCTGTGGGCTCGGCCTCCGAATCACATGTACAATTCCACGCACCTCCTGGATATTTTTTCTTTTTCTTTTTTTTTTTTTTTTTGCATTACTGGGGATTGAACCCAGGGGCATTGTCCCTCCGAGCCACACCCCCAGTCCTATTTTTTTTAATTCTTTTTTAGTTTGAAACAGGGTCTCACTAAGTTGTGGAGGCCTCAGTAAGTAGCTGAGGCTGGCCGCGAACCTGGATCCTCCAGTCTCAGCCTCCCAAGTACTGGGATTACAAGTGTGCACCACCACGCCCGGCTCCTCCTAGATATTTTAAATGGTTTGGATCACATTATCCTGCTTAGCCAGGCATGATGGTGCACACCTGCCAATCAGGAAGATCACGGGTTCAAAGCCAGCCTCAGCAAGGCTCTCGGCAACTTAGCAAGACCCTGTTTCCAAATAAAAAATAAAATAGAGCTGGGGTGTAGCTCAGAGGTAGAATGCCCTGAATTCAATCTCCAGCACCCAAAAAAAAAAAAATTATCCCACTGATCAGCTTATGTTTGCACATAGAAAAAATAAAAGAAGGCCAGGCATGGTGGCTCACACTTGTCATCCCAGTACTTGGGAAGCTGAGACAAGAGGATCACAGGTTTGAGGCCAGCCTCAGCTACTTAGTGAGGCCCTCTGCAACTTAGTGAGACCCTGTTTCAAAATAAAGAATGAAAAATAGGGCTGGGGGTGTAGTCCGCAGGTAGAATGCCCCTGGGTTCCATCCCCAGTACTGCAAAAAAAAAGAAAAAAAGAAAAAGAGAAAGAAGCCTTTTGGCCCTGGCCTTATGGGGCCCTGAATGACAGACCCTTCCCACCAAGAGGGAAGGGTCTCTTTCGTTCTCTGTAAATCTCTTCCTCTCGGGTCTCGGGTCTTGGGGGTCTTGGGGTTACGGACGGCCCTCCTCTGTCCCTCAACCATGCTCAGCTCCGCCTCCACTCACTGTGGTCTGCGCACTCACACGGGGGTCTCCGCCTCCACTCCACAGGGGTCTGCGCACCTGTGTCCCTCTGCCTTTCGCTCGGTACCTCACGGGCCCTCTCCGCACGGCCGCCCTTCCCCCATTCAGTTCTGGTCGCGTCCTCTGCCATTTTACAGTTTTGTTCGGCGCATTTATCACTCTGAAATCCTATTTGCTTACTGGTTTATCGTCGGTTTCTTCTCCCTTAAATGTCAGCTCCATGGGGTTTGGGAATCTCGTCTGTCTTCTTCCCCGGGGCGACCCCAGCCAGGCAGGAATCGATATGTTTTGATGGATTGAATGAACGAACAAGGAAATGAACGAATTATTTTTTTAAAGGGAATTAATAACAAAACCGAATGAATAAACAAAAGAGAAATGAGGTGGGAGAAGTGGTTGATTACGTGAAGAGGCCTGGTCCTTGGGATTCCGGGAACCCCCGCACCCCCATGACACCAGCGTGGGCGGCCCTGGGAGGGCTGGGCCAAGGCCACCATGACCTGTCCCTGCAGGCAGTCTGTCATCCAGCAAGGCGTCCCAGGACCGGAAGCTGACCTCGACGCCCCGTGAGATCGCCAAGTCCCCGCACAGCGCCGTGCCTGAACACCACCCCCACCCCATCTCCCCCTACGAGCACCTGCTCCGCGGTGTCAGCGGTGTGGACCTGTACCGCGGCCACATCCCACTGGCCTTCGACCCCACCTCCATCCCCCGCGGGATCCCTCTAGATGCAGGTGACCGCCTGGGACCCCCAGCCACAGGGCATGGGACATGGAGTCGGGGGCCTCATCAGTGTCAGCCGGGGGATCCCTTGGGCATCAGCACCCAGACTCCCCTGAAGGGCCAGCGAGGTCTAGAGAGATCTCACACCATTGCGGGCAGATGAGCGTCCCACACAGCTTCGGCTCCAACGCTTTTTACTGGTTTTCTTTTCCTAGAGAACTTAACAGTGCCTTTAAAATTGCAAACGCAGCCAGGCGTGGTGGCGCACGCCTGTCATCCCAGGACTTGGGAGGCTGAGACAGGAGAATCATAGATTCAAGGCCAGCCTCAGCAACCTAGCAAGACTGTCAGCAAGATAGCAAGACTGTTAACAACGTAGCAAGACCCTCAGCAACCTAGGGAGACCCTGTTTCAAAACAAAAAATACAAAGGACTGGGGATGGAGCTCGGAGGTAGAGTGCCCCTGGGTTCAATCCCCAGTACCAAAAACAAAAAATGCAAAGGCATTAAACGAGGAGGATCCAGCGTAAGCTTTACCACGTAGACACAGTCTGCGTCTGTGTATAAGGACGCGTCCCTTCAGTGTGTTAGTGGTTGGCATTAGAAGCCCTGTGCTTGGAGAACTTCAATGTAGAAGCATCGTAGGAGGGACCCTTTGTGTTTCGGGGACACATTTCCCCACTTTTAGGCCTTTGCTTCTGTTTTGCGGGGAATGCTTTGGGGAGCCCCGTGTAGATGTGGGAGGGCCGTTGAAGTGCAGAGCAGGGAGCACTGAGATGCGAGTCACGGCCGCCTGACCCTCAGCTCTTTCCCCAGCAGCCGCCGCCTATTACCTGCCCCGGCACCTGGCCCCCAACCCCACGTACCCGCACCTGTACCCGCCCTACCTCATCCGCGGCTACCCCGACACGGCCGCCCTGGAGAACCGCCAGACCATCATCAACGACTACATCACCTCACAGCAGATGCACCACAACGCCGCCACCGCCATGGCCCAGCGCGACATGCTGCGGGGCCTCTCGCCCCGGGAGTCCTCACTGGCGCTCAACTATGCCGCCGGCCCGCGAGGTGGGTGGCTGGATGGCTGGGGACTCACTCCCGGGTAGGTTGGGCCTACCTCCAGGTCCACCAGGCTTGCTCAAGGGTGCAGAGGTGCTGGGCGTGGTGGCGCACAACCTGGAATCCCAGGACTTGGGAGGCTGAGACAGGAGGATCACAGGTTGGAGGCCAGCCTCAGCAACTTAGCAAGACCCTTTCCAAACTCAAAGGATAAAAGGGCTGGGGCCGGGCGTGGTGGTGCACGCTTGTCATCCCAGTGCTTGGGAGGCTGAGACCGAAGGATCTGGGTTCGCGGCCAGCCTCAGCTACTTAGTGAGGCCCTCCGCAACTTAGTGAGACCCTGTTTCAAAATAGAATAAAAAATAGTGCTGGGGGTGTAGCTTGGAGGTAGAATGCCCCTGGGGTCAATCCCTAGCACCAAAAAAATGAGTGCAGAGGTGGTGTGTCTATGACACACTCGGGCCTCCAGTGGCCGTGCACGTGGCGCCCGCCTCCTGACCACGCATCCTGTGGTACACACTGCACGTGTGCTTTTCAGTGTGCACTGCACCCTTGGGAATTTCAGGAGAGGTCGGAAGCGGGTGGCTTGTGTGGCTGGTCCCGTGGTCGCCGTGCACGTGAACGCTCAGAGCGCCCTCTGGATGCAGTTCTGCAGTGGCAGAGCCTAGCGAGAGTCGGGTCAGGGACCTGGAAGCACGCGGGTATCTCAGATGGCAGGGACTGAGCACAGGGACCTGAGGACCTGAGGGTGCTGGGGACTGCCAGTGCAGGACACGCTCCAGGCTGCGGAGCCAGCGCGGGGCTGAGAACCAGAACTCTGGGCCAGCCTTCCTGGGGCTGGGCTCCCCCAGCCAGCGGGCCTCTTCCCTCTGAGGCTGCAGCTCCCGCCCTCCCCAGGCATCATCGACCTGTCCCAAGTGCCACACCTGCCCGTGCTGGTGCCCCCGACGCCGGGCACCCCTGCCGCCATGGAGCGCCTGGCCTACCTGCCCACCGCGCCCCCGCCCTTCACCAGCCGGCACAGCAGTTCCCCGCTCTCCCCAGGTACCCCGTCCCCAAAGGCACTGGGGGTGGCAGGGGAGGCCTTACGCTCGTCCCCAGAGCCCAGCCTGAGTCCCCCCCGGCCTTTGGGGTTCCCAGGAGGCCCCACCCACTTGACGAAACCCACCGCCACGTCCTCGTCGGAGCGAGAGCGGGAGCGGGAGAAGTCTATCCTCACGTCCACCACGACGGTGGAGCACGCACCCATCTGGAGACCCGGTAGGGCCGCAGACCCCCGCCCCCCAGCCCCGGGTCCCCTCGGGCCGCTGGAGGCCCGCGCCCTCTGACCCGGCGACCTGCCTGTCGCCAGGTACGGAGCAGAGCAGCGGCAGCGGCGGCGGCAGCAGCAGCCGCCCCGCCTCCCACTCCCATGCCCACCAGCACTCGCCCATCTCCCCCCGGACCCAGGACGCCCTCCAGCAGAGGCCCAGCGTGCTGCACAACACGGGCATGAAGGCCAGCATCGCCTCCGGGGAGCCCAGCACGCCCACGGTCCTGAGGTGGGCCAGGTTGGCACAGGGAGGGCGCGGCGGGGGGCGGGCGATGGGCGGGGGCGATGCACGGCTGGCCCTGTGGGCTGGGAGGTGGGTGGGTGGGTAAGCGGGCAGGAGATAGCCAGGTGGGGGGTGGGCGGGCGGAGAGCATGTAGATGAATAGATGGGCAGATGGATGGATGGATGGATGGATGGATGGATGTCTTGTAGATGGGTAGGTAGATGGACAGGAAAATGGATGGATGGATGGATGGATGGATGGATGGGGAGTACATGGGCATGTGGATGGATGGATAGGTAATGGACAGGTATGTAGATGGATAGACAGGAAGATGGATGGATGGATGGATGGATGGATGGGTAGATGGACAGGAAAATGGATGGATGAATGGTTGGTGGATAGATAGTGGATGAGTGTGTAGATGGACAGGTGGGTAGATGGGTGGGTAGGTAGATGGACAGGTGGGTAGATGGGTGGATAGATGGACAGGAAGATAGATGGATGGGTGGTTAGATGGGTGGATGGATGAACAGGTAGCTGAGTAGGTTATGAATGAGGAGGTGGATGGATAGGTAAGTGGGCAGGTAGATGGTAAGTCAGATGAATGGGTACGTGAGGGGTGGATGGCAGGATGGTCTGGTTAGATGGGTAGGTGGGTGGATGGGGGACTCAGGTGGGTAGGTGAAGGGGTGGGAGGATGGAATTATGGGGTAGAGAGGCAGGTGGACACAGGATGGGGGACGGGCAAGTAGGTTGGTGGTGGCTGATGTCAGAGCGTTTGTTCCAGACGGGACGTTGGGCTTGTCGGGAAGGCTGCGGGGGCTGCGCTTGGCGCTGCAGCGGGGCCCTGCCCTGTGGAGTCTGTTCCCACATGTCCCAGAGGCCCTGGAGCGCTCTCTGCTGCCTCAGAGTGACTGTCCCACCCCACAGCAGGCTTCTCTGCCACCCTTTCTTCCCCCGGCACTTTCCAATAGGGTTTTAGTTTTCTGTTACTGCAGTTAGAGTCCGTCTCCAGGGCTAGAAGGTACCGCGTTCAGTGTTCTCGTGTGTCTGGCTCCCCGCTATATCCCCAGCTTCAGGAACGAGTGCCTGGTACCTAGTAGGTGTTCAATTAAAAACACACACACACCTTGGCATGACCCCGTGAGTGACCTGGGCACGTGAGACCCGGTGCGGTGGACAGATGCGTGAATGGATGGCGTAGGCAAGACCAGGCCACGTGCTCAGGAGGGCAGACGGGCTCTGGGAGCAGCAGGGAACGTGGCGTCCATCAGTCCAAAGAGCGGGGACTCATCAGGGGTGCCGGAGTAAGGGGAGCAGCTCCCTGACCCCCTGCCTTGTCCCCACCAGGTCCACCTCCACCTCCTCGCCCGTCCGCCCGGCTGCCACATTCCCATCCGCCACCCACTGCCCACTGGGCAGCACCCTGGACGGGGTCTACCCTCCCCTCATGGAGCCCGTCTTGCTGCCCAAGGAGGCCTCTCGGGTCTCGGCCCGGCCTGAGCGGCCCCGCGCGGACACTGGCCACGCCTTCCTCGCCAAGCCCCCTGCCCGGGAGCCCGCGTCCTCCCCCAGCAAGAGCTCCGAGCCCCGGCCCCTCGCGCCCCCCAGCTCCATCCACGCGGCCATCACCCGCACCCCGGCGAAGAGCCTCGCACCCCACGCCAGCCCGGACCCACCGGTGCCGTCCGCCTCGGCCTCGGATCCGCACCGGGAAAAGACTCAAAGTAAACCCTTTTCCATCCAGGAACTGGAGCTCCGCTCTCTGGGTAAGACCACCCTGTCAGCGGCCACCTTCATAGACGCGATAATCATGCGTCAAATTGCTCACGATAAAGGGTCGCGAGAAGGAGGTTCGCTGGCCACCGACTCCCCTCGCGATGGTAAGACTTCCGGCCCCGCCGCCCGCCCCGTCTGTGGCCCAGAGAGATTTTCAGATTGTTGCTTTTTATTTTTTTTTTTAATTTTCCCGCCCCCACCCACCCATTTTTTCGTTGGTTCTGGTATTTTCTTTTTCAACCCGCCCTGGTCGATTTGCACGCTTCTCCTCCTCCTCCGATGAGTCGAGCTGCCGCCGCCCCTCCCTCCAACCTGGAGCACCTCCTCATTTGCATACCGTCTTACCATGATTTTTTTATTTTTTTAATTTTTGGATTTTCGCTTTTTTTTTAATCCCCTTAATGAATGGATCTGTGATTTGGACTCCGGCCGCGCCTCCCATCTCCCCACTTCACACCTTGGTTTGGGGAGCGGGGGGGGAGGGGGGACCGGTGGGGGGCTTTGGACTGGCAGTCTATGCCCCCTTCTGTGTGTGGACCCCGTTTGATTTGGGGGGAGATGGGATAGGGAGGGGGTGTCCATGCTGTCCAGGAGGGGCCGGGAACCCTGCCTAGTCGTGAGGGAGCCTGTGGGCGCCTGTCCCCAGCCCCGTGCACCCCACATAGAAAGAGGAACCCCATGCACAGCCTCCCATCCTGGCCTTGCCCACACTCCTCTGTAATGGGGGTGGGGGGCCTATGGCCCAGACAGGGCCCCTGGTGCCCCAGTGTCACCCCAGCCAGAGTGCCACGCTCCATCTCTGCTGCCACCCACGCCATTCCCCTTCCCTCCCCCTCCATCTTTTCTCCCCTCTCCAGCCGCCCCTTTCTCTGCCTCTCCGTGTCTGTGTCGCTCTTGCTCTGCACGGCCCCCTCTCTGCAGACCTCCCCGACCTTCCTCTCTGGCCCATTCCCCCCCCCCCTGGTTCACTGTCCCTAGGGACCCTGACCCTGCCCCAGCTCAGCTCAGCTTCCCCTCTGTCCCCGGGGACCCTGCAGACCCCGAGTCTGCGCCCCGCGCCCTGAGACCGGCCCTGCCTGTTGCAGGTTACCACGCGGGCGGCTACAGCCCCGACGGGGTGGAGCCCGTCAGCCCCGTAAGTTCGCCCAGCCTGACCCACGACAAGGGGCTCCCCAGGCACCTGGAGGAGATGGACAAGAGCCACCTGGAGGCGGAGCTGCGGCACAAGCAGCCAGGTGCGCCCCACCCGGCACGCGGAGGGGGAAACTGAGGCCCGCACACCCGCGCTGACTGGCTCTGCTCTGCCCACAGGAACCGTGAAGCTCGGCGGTGAGGCCGCCCACCTCCCGCACCTGCGGCCGCTGCCCGAGAGCCAGGCCTCGCCCAGCCCGCTGCTGCAGACCACCCCGGGGGTCAAAGGTCACCAGCGGGTGGTCACCCTGGCACAGCACATCAGTGTAACTACCCATTCTCTGCCTTCGCGCCTGCGGCAGGGACCGGGGAGAGGGGCATTGCACACAGCCCCTCAGGCTAGGGACAGACCCCGATAGGGTAGCCGCCACCTTATCTTTCTGCTCATTTCTGTGCCCCAGTTTATTTATTTATTTCATTTATTTATTTGTGGTACTGGGGATTGAACCCAGGGGCATTCTACCTCCGAGCTATACCCCCAGCCCTATTTTTTATTCTTTATTTTGAAACAGGGTCTCACTAAGTTGCAGAGGACCTCACTAAGTAGCTGAGGCTGGCTGCGAACCCGCAATCTTCTGTCTCAGCCTCCCAAGTACTGGGATGACAAGCGTGTGCCACCGCGGCCGGCTAGTTTGAGACCTCTGACCAAGCCCCTTCCCCATGCACATGGGGGTACTGAGATCCAGAATCCCTGGGCAGGTCCAGGCAGCCCCAGCCCCCCTGAAAAGGTTCTGGAAAAGCAGCCTCCTAACACCCCCACCCCGCCTGCAGGAGGTGATCACACAGGACTACACCCGCCACCACCCGCAGCAGCTCAACGCGCCCCTCCCCGCCCCCCTCTACTCCTTCCCCGGAGCCAGCTGCCCTGTCCTGGACCTCCGCCGCCCGCCCAGCGACCTCTACCTCCCTCCCCCGGACCATGGCGCCCCAGCCCGCGGCTCCCCGCACAGCGAAGGGGGCAGGAGGTGAGCACAGGGCAGGGGTCAGATGTGTGCCTCGCGGGTCAGCCTGGTCCTGACGCCCAGTGGGGAACCGAGGCTCAGAGTGGGGGAGCTTGCCAGAGCCCCCAGGCCGGCGTGGGCTCCTGATGAAGGATGGGTCGCTTCCGGGGTCCAGCAGCCGGTCCGAGCCTCAGACCCTCCCAACCAGGAGGTGTGGGCACGCCGTCTTCCCGAGGACGCTGAGGCCTGGAGGAGAGACGTCACGTGCTCACAAGGACGCAGCCTCCCAGCATGCATACACAGCATATGCACGTGTACACACGCCCACACCTGGTCAGCCCTGAGCGCTGGGGTGATGTAGGGGGTCCCATGCCATTGAGGTAGGGAGGTAACAGGGTATCTCTAGATAACCACCAGGAGCCAGGAGGACTCAGGGCAGAGGTCAAAGTACGAAGGCCCGTGGGCTCAGTCCCACCCAGGGCCTGTCTGGACAGTTCACAAGCTAAGGGCAGCTTTTCGTGTGTCTGTCTGTCTGTCTATGGCAGCTTTCCGTGTGTGTGTCTGTCTAGAGGCAGCTTTGCGTGCGTGTGTGTGTGTGTGTGTGTCTGTCTGTCTGTCTGTCTAGGGGAACCCAGGGCCTCGCTTATGTCAGACAAGTGCTCTACCACTGAGCCACGGGCGGGGGGATAAGGATTGAACTCAGGGGCATCCTATCTCCAATCTATACCCCTAGCCCTACTTTATTTTTTATTTTTGAAACAGGGTCTCACTAAGTTGCTGAGGATCATGCTAAGTTACTGAAACTGGCCTCAAACCTACATTCCTCCTGTCTCAGCCTCCCAAGGACTGGGATTACGGGCCTGCGCTGCCACCGCTGCCCGGCTAGTTATACATTTCTAAAAGGTTATGAAAAGCCGGGCGTGGTGGCACATGCTTGTAATCCCGGTCCTGGGGAGGCTGAGACAGGAGGATCGCAAGTTTGAGGACAGCCGCCGCAAGTAGTGAGGTGCTCAGCAACCTAAAGAGACCCTGTTTCAAAACAAAATATTTTAGCCAGGCGTGGTGGCGCACGCTTATAATCCCAGTACTTGGGAGGCCGAGACCGGAGGATCCGGATTCACGGCCAGCCTCATCTACTTCGTGAGGCCCTCCGCAACTTAGTGAGACCCTGTTTCAAAATAAAGAACAAAATATAGGGCTGGGGGTGTAGCCCGGAGGTAGAATGCCCCTGGGTTCAATTCCCAGTACCACACACACACACCAAAAAAAAAAAATTAAAAAAAATAGTTGTGAAAGAAAGAACTTGTAGGCCACTGGTACCCACACACCTGAGCCCCATACCCACCAGCTGTTCACAGGAAAGCTGGGCCCTGGCTTTGGGGGAGGCCGGCGGGGAGCCTGGTGGTTGTATTCTTTGTGGGGAGCACTCTGACCACAGTGGGGACCCTCTCTCCACCCAGGTCTCCAGAGCCGAGCAAGACGTCGGTCATGGGCAGCGAGGACGGCATTGAACCTGTGTCCCCGCCGGAGGGCCTGGCAGAGCCGGGCCACCCCCGGAGCACCGTGTACCCACTGCTGTATCGGGACGGGGAGCCGGCGGAGCCCAGGTACCATCGCGACACGCGGTCCCCACCCTGAGGCTGTGGTCCTGCTGCTGCACTGTGCAGTGTGGAGGTAGACAGGGCTGCAGGTCTCCCTGGGTGACACACTGGGGGTGGGCGATGCCCCCTCCCTGGGAGGACTCCGGTGGCAGCTTCCTTTGCCTTGGGCTGGGATTTGGGCTCAGGCAGGGTCCCCCTTCCTAGTACCTGTTCAGGTTCTGAGAAATCCATGCTGGATTAAACTGGGAACGCTGGGTGGGGTGCAGCCAGAGCGAGGCCAGGGGTGCACTCAGCCCACTTCCTGTCCTGAGAGGCTCTTTTTTTTTTTTTTCTTTTTTTTTTTGCGGTACCGGGGATTGAACGCAGGGGCATTCTACCTCCGCGCTACGCCCCCGGCCCTATTTTTTTTTTTTTTATGCTTTATTTTGAAACTGGGTCTCACGAAGTTGCGGAGGGCCTCACTAGGTAGAGAGAGACAGAGAGAGAGAGAGAGAGAGCGAGAGCTGAGGCTGGCCGTGAACCCGGATCCTCCGGTCTCCGCCTCCCAAAGTACTGGGATTACAAGCGTGCGCCACCACGCCCGGCCTGAGAGGCGCTTTTTATATTTATTTGTTTATTTGTTGGTGGTCCTGGGCATTCTACCTCTGAGCTACATTTTATTTTTATTTGGAAACAGGATCTTGCTGGGTTGCTGAGAGTCTCACTACTTGCTGAGGCTGTCCTCGAACCTGCGGTCCTCCTATCTCAGCCTCCCAAGGACTGGGGTAATAAGCGTGTGCCACCACACCCAGCCCGACGCTCTTTTTAGAGGGTCAGGCTGCAGCAGGTCCTCAGGGGCCGCCCACCCCGCAGCAGGGAGTCCTTGGCTATCCCAAGCTCAAAGACAGGCCAGTTGCAAAGGAGGTGTAGGACAGGCATGGGAGGGGAGAGGATCGGTCCTTAGTTTCTGAGGTCACTCAGGTAGCAAGCTCCCTGTCATCAGAGGTGCCAGCTCAGTGCCCAGCGGGCTGACCTGGTGCATCTGGTCCTCGCCGCAGGATGGGCTCCAAGTCCCCCGGCAACACCAGCCAGCCGCCGGCCTTCTTCAGCAAGCTGACGGAGAGCAATTCTGCCATGGTCAAGTCCAAGAAGCAGGAGATCAACAAGAAGCTGAACACCCACAACCGGAACGAGCCGGAATACAGTAAGGGGGCCCCAGGGCCGTGGGTGGCGGGGAGCTGGCCTGGCCCCAGAAACCCGCAGGGCGCTTTCCAAGGCTCAGTGCACCTGCCGACGCCGGCGCCCACCCTTGGAGTGTCTATTTGCTGATCCCTCTGTAGGCAGTTACTGGCACAGAACACGGTGCACTGGGCGCACAGCAGGTCCCACTGAATGCTTGTGGGCATGGCTCCCTGCTAGGCACCAGGGACTGTCAAACCACGTGAGGCCAGGTGTCTGTCGCCTGCCGTACTCATACCAGCATGGTCTTGCCCCGTTGACAATGTTGCTGGGTGAGCCCAGGGTCCACACGGAGCAGACGTGCAGCCGTCAGGCAACCGCTGAGGCCCACACAGTCCCCAGCCCCGAGAAGCCTCACCCCAGGGCGGGTCCCTCCCTGGGGCTAGAGTAGAACCCTGCAAAGCCGTCACCGGCCCAAGCTAGCAACTCCGGATTTGGGCCAAGTAAGCGCAGTCCGGGGACCAGCAGTGTTGGCTCCCCAGCGAGCTGGGTAGAAATGCAGGCTCAGACCACACAGGCTAGGGACAAGTGTGGGTGGGCGATGTCCCAGACCCATGCACCTCGGGCCCCACCCACCCTGTCGTCCCCACTGCAGATGCTGGCCAGCCTGGGACGGAGATCTTCAACATGCCGGCCATTACCGGAGCAGGTAACCTGGCCAGCCTCCCGCCTCCCCACCCCGCCCCCGCTGTGGTCCTGGGGACAAGGAGCGGCCCCTCCACCTAGCCGCACGCCCTCGGGAGAGGCCAGAGCCGCTGCACAGGCAGAGAGCTCGCTGCTCCAGGAGTCTCTGGGGTCAAGGTGCCCGCGTGTTTAGGAAGCGTCAGGGGCGCGCACGCTACCTGGAAACAGCTCGCTGGCTTGAGGGGTCTCTAGGATGGAGACTGGAGTGTCTGGGCCCAGAGCGGGCTTGGGGCGCAGAACTTGGGGGTCCTCGTAGGCACTTTTCACAGATCCTCCATTATACTTAAAATCCCAGCCAGGGAGCTGGGAGAGAGGTGGCTTGTTTTGTTTTTTGCCAAATTAAACGCAGATGTCAGGAGATGGTGTAAAACTCAGTTGCCGTTTTAAGCTACAATGTAAGACTTCTACAGTATTTGGGACTTAGGTGCCAGGGACAGGATGGGACCGCAGCCTCCGGTCGGGGCCCCGTCGTGTCTGTCCGCTGCCCCCGTGGAAGGAGCTGGGGTGGGAAGGAGAAGAGCCTCTGGCGTCACTCGGGGTGATGCCCCGCGGGCCGGCCGAGGAGCTGGCGTGTTTGCAGGGTCCGTTCCCTGTGTTTGGCCTCAGTGGAGGCCAGAGGAGGCAGGGAGGTCTGCCAGCCTTCCTGACGGACATTCAGACATTCAGGGGCCCCGAGCCCCTGGACAACAAAGGACAGCCTTTTGGATATTACCAGGGGCTATCGGGTCCTTCAAAGGGGGTCGCACCTGGGGTGCATCAGTCTACCCCAGCTAGGCCCTAACTGGGGGCTTTGCTGAGCCTGGGGCACAAGGAGAGAATTTGGTCGAAGCAACAAGATGCTTAGAAATGAGTGTTTCTGGAATGTTCTAAATCTCGACCTAGCTGCTAGCCACCCTGGTGAACGTGTACATAAAAACTCACCGAGTGACAGAGTGAAGACATGTGCTAAAATTTGTATGTAAATTACATTTGCCGGGCGTGGTGGCCCACACCTGTCATCCCAGTACTTGGGAGGCTGAGACAGGAGGATCGCGGGTTCGCAGCCAGCCTCAGCTACTTAGTGAGACCCTCTGCAACTTAGTGAGACCCTGTTTCAAAATAAAAGAATAAAAAATAGGGCTGGGGGTTAGCTCAGAAGTAGAACGCCCCTGGGTTAAATCCCCAGTACAACACACACACACACACACACACACACACACACACACACACACACAAATTACATTTGATTTTTTTTTTCTTCTTAAGCAATTTAGTCCATGAAAAAAGAATTGTCCAGGCCCCTGATCCTGGTGCTCCGACTTTACCTTGCTAAACAGAGAAGGTGGAGCCGGGCCAGCTCCACCAGGCCAGGGCTCGTGACCCCGGGGAGAAGGCTCTGTGGTACACATGTGGTCGCCAGAGGTCCAGGGCGGTGGGCCTCGCTGCGTTTTCTGAGCGTGCGGGATTGCAAATGCTTTTTTTGAGCGCTCACCCCTGATGGAATTTTGCTTTTTCTTGATGAACGTGGCCTTTTTGCTAAGTGCTAAGGGAACGCGGCCCAGGTATCACTAAGCCAGTGCTGGGCCGCCCTGACCACCAGCACGCCGGGCTCCTAGGGAAAGACAAATGACCGCAGGTTGCCAGCAGCCCCCTGGGAGCCGGGACTTACGGGCCGTGTCGCTCCCACCCTCTCGGAAGCCAGCGGGCTGGTTTACAGGCAGGCAGCCGGCTGCACCCCGCCGATTAACCACATCGACCGTGTCCAGTGCCGCGCGGGACAGGGAGTTCATGGGAACCATGCCTGGCGGCAGGCGGGACGGGCTGGGGGTGGCGCGGGAGTTTTTGAAAGCAAAGGCTGGGTCGAGGAAGATGCTGAGAAACACCTGTCCGGGGTTTGCAGAATTCCCCCCAGAACGGTGCCCCCAGGCATGATGGGATTGCGCAGCGGGGGGTCGGTATGCTCGGTGGAACATGTCGTCCTTGTCAGGAGGGCCGCAGTTTTCTCTAGCTCCACCCTGTCCCCCTGCACGCACGTAACTGCATGGCTGCAACCCCTCACCTGGCCGACCCTCACCTGGCCGTCCGTCTCTGCATTTCTTTCTCCTCTAGCACCTGGGCGGAGAGAGGTGGGGCGGGAAGAGAGTCAGGCCCAACTCGGGGGTCAGGCAGGGACGGTGGGTCCCAGGCCTCTCAGGTGAAGGGGGATGGCGGAAGGACATCCGGTCACCTTACCTGTTGGGGTCCCTTCCCAGCCCAACCAACGCAGAGGACTCAGACGGGGTCCCCATCCCCGGCCCTGCCCAGCCCCTCCTTCTGACTTGGTCCCATGTCCCAGCAGCCCCTTCCCCAAACAGGACTTTTTTTGGGGGGGAAGAGAAAGGGATTGAGCCCAGAGGCATTCTACCTCCAAGTTACACCCCCAGCCCTTTTATCATAATTATTATTATTATTATTATTATTATTTTGTTTTGAAACAGGGTCTCGCTAGGTTGCTGAGAGTCTCGCTACATTGCTGAGGCTGGCCTCCAACCCGAGATCCTCCTGTCTCAGCCTCCCAAGTACTAGGATTACAAGCGTGCACCACCACGCCCACCCAGCTCGTCCCCACTTTTAAGGTCACTTGGAGTTAAGAATAAAAAATAAGCAGCCCCAGCTGGGGTTGGGGGTGCAGAGGGGGCTTCTACTTCCTTAGGGACAAAGTAGGAATGCACTTGGCGGGGGGACCGTCCAGCCTCCCGACCCCACCTGCCTGGGGCTGCCCAAGAGCTTCCAGGACCCGAGTTAGGGGCTCCCCTCCCCCATCACACCTGGCAGGAAGAAGTGGGGGAGGGAGATGAAGAGCCGTGTTGCTTTGCCGAAATGTGTTCACTGTGTACCTCTCTCTCCTCTCTCTCCTCCCTCTCTCTCTCTCTCCTCTCTCTCTCTCCGGCGCCCCTCTGCCTCCCCCGGCCCCTGTGTGTCCGTCTGTCTGTCTCTCTCCCAGGCCTTATGACCTGTAGAAGCCAGGCGGTGCAGGAGCACGCTAGCACCAACCTGGGGCTGGAGGCTATTATTAGAAAGGCACTTATGGGTAAATATGACCAGTGGGAAGAGCCCCCGCCGCTCAGCGCCCACGCTTTTAACCCTCTGACCGCCAGTGCCGGCCTGCCCGCTGCCGCTCTGCCCGTAACCGCTGCTGACGGACGGAGCGACCACACGCTCACCTCGCCAGGTCTGCAGGCCCGTCCGCCCGCCCCGCCTGTCCCCCGGTGTCATTAATCCACCACCCCCTCCAGCTTCGGAGCTTGTGACCTCGTTCGTTTTCGTGCGCGTGCAATGTCTGGAGTTGGCTAATCCGAAGCCGGGCTCACACCCGGCGCCCGCCCGCACCCCCGGCGCCCCCGCCCACCCACCAGCCCCCCAGGGCCGCTGCTGCTTCCTCGTCTCATCGCCCTCCCCCTGTCCCTGCTGGGCGTCTCCCGGGGGAGGCCAGGCTGGAGTGGGGACCCCCGTGCTAGGTGGATGGGGCGGTAGGTGGTCCGTGGTAGCGCGAGCGGCGGTCCAGTGTTGGTGTCGGTCCCCAGAGCCGGAGGGCCAGTGCTCCCCTGCCCTGTCCCCGTCGCTCCCTGCCGCTTCCGAGCAGAGATCTTAGGCTCAGTTGTCCAGCCTGGACACAGGCCCCAGGGAGCTCTGGACTCTTCAGTGGAGGTCAGGGCTGGCCTCAGGGTCCAGCCCCGTGGAAGCAGAACTTTCCACCATGTTCCCGGCCTGGGCTGGGTCCGGCCATCTGGTCGACCTCCCCGGAGGCCCAGGAGGCAGGTCTCCACCCCCTCCTCCACCCCCCTGTTCCTCTGCACAACCGGCGCCATCCTCGTGGGCCAACGCAGCCCCTTCCCACTCTGTACCCCTGCAGGTGGAGGTGGGAAGGCCAAGGTCTCGGGCAGACCCAGCAGCCGGAAAGCCAAGTCCCCCGCCCCGGGCCTGGCGTCGGGAGACCGGCCGCCCTCCGTCTCCTCGGTGCACTCGGAGGGCGACTGCAGCCGTCGGACGCCGCTCACCAGCCGCGTGTGGGAGGACCGGCCCTCGTCCGCAGGTGGGCACCCGGTGTGGGCTGGAGGGCACTGAGCACCACGTACGGCTGGGCTGGATTTGTAGGATGTGGCGGGTCGTGCAGGAAAGGCTGCCTGCCTGCCTGCCTTCCTTCCTTTCTTTCTTTTTTTTTTTTTTTTGGTACTAGGGATTGAACCCAGAGGCGTTCTACCTCTGAGCTACACCCCCAGCGCTATTTTTTATTCTTTATTTGGAAACAGGGTCTTACTAGGTTGCTGAGAGTCTTGCTAAGTTGCCAAGGCTGGCTTCGAACCTGCGATCCTCCCATCTCGGCCTCCCAAGGACTGGGATTATAAGTGTGCACCACCACACCCAGCTGAGCTTGCCTTTCTATGGTGGCGCACACCTGTAATCCTAGTACTTGGGAGGCTGAGACAGGAGGATTGCAGGTTCATGGCCAGCCTCAGCAACTTAGTGACACCCTGTTTCAAAATAAAATAAAAAAGGGCTGGGATGTAACTCCGAGGTAGATGCCCCTGGGTTTAATCTCTAGTGCCACAAAAATAAATAAATATCTAGGAACACAGGAAGATTATAAGTAGGGGAGGAAGGGTTTGGTGTAGGTCCCTGTGGCTGCAGGGAACCGAGTATAAGGAGAGGAGCAGGGACCTGGCGGAAGGCCACAGGGGCCTGGCCAGAATAAGTGGCAGGGATAAAGAATACTGTGATTACAAGTGTGCGCCACCATGCCCGGCTCAGACAATTGTTTTTGTTTTTTGTTTTTGTTTGTAGTTCTGGGAATCCAACCCAGGGTGCTGTACCACTGAGCTCCACCACCCTCAGCACTTTTTATTTTTTTTTTACTTTTGAGATAGGATCTCACTAAATTGTCCAGGCTGGCCTCCAACTTGCAGTCCTCCCACCTCAGCCTCCCCAGTCTCTGGGATTACAAGAGGCAGGCAGTGTTGCGAAGTTTCCCAGGAGTTAGAAGGGTCGGGGTCTGCCTGGCTCACAGGGTTCTCTGAGCTGAACCCTTTTTCCCCGCAGGTTCCACGCCGTTCCCCTACAACCCCCTGATCATGCGGCTGCAGGCGGGCGTCATGGCCTCCCCGCCCGGCCTCCCCGCAGGCGGCGGGCCCCTGGCCGGCCCACACCACGCCTGGGACGAGGAGCCCAAGCCCCTGCTCTGCTCACAGTATGAGACGCTCTCTGACAGCGAGTGACTCCCGACACACCGGGGATGGCACCGGGTCCCGGCACGGGGCAGGAGCAGCCCGCTGTCAGCGGCTGCCATCTCGCCCCACGGAGGATGGAGCCCCCGAGTCCGCCTGCGCGCCCGACCGTCCGTCTGTCCACCCCGAGCCGGCACCCTTGCCTGTCTAAAGCCTTAACTAAGACTCCCGCCCCGGCCGGCCCCGTGCATTGAGCTTACTCAGGAGATGTTTACCTGGTGCTGGGGGGGAGGGGAGGGCGGGCCGGGGAGGGGGCACGGAGAGCGTGGCGGCCACACGCACGCAGCCCGGGCGGCCGGGGACCCGAACCAGATGACCACGCACCTCGACGCCACCGCCTCCCACAATGCATTTGGAACCAAAGTCTAAACTGAGCTAGCAGCCCTGCGCCCTCCCTCTGCCTCCCATCCCGCTTAGCGCTCTGGACAGACGGACACGGGCCCCGGCAGAGATGGCCCCGGCGAGACCGCTGGCGACCCAGTCGGACCGGGGCGGGCCGACGAGAGGGCCGGGCGCAGCTGGGGCGAGAGGACGCTCCGAGGAACTGGACTGTGTCTTCACACATCGTGTCGCAGCGGTGGGAAGGAAAGGCAGATGTAAATGATGTATTGGTTTACAGGGTATATTTTTGATACCTTCGGTGAATTAATCCAGATGTTTTACACATGGAAGGACTTACCCAGTATTATTGCTGCTGTGCTGAGCTCTGCTTACCGTGCAAGAGGCGTGTGCAGGCCGACGGCGGTCAGTCGGTGACCCCGTTGTCCCCGGGGCCGAGGGGCGGGGCCACTGGCTCACGGGCCCCGTGTCCTCCCTCCCTCCCTTCCTTGGGCAGAATGGATTTGACGCGTACTCTGTGGCCACCGTCTGCGCCCAGCGGTGGCGCTCTGTCATTTACACACGTTGTTCTAATTAAAAAGCGAATCATACTCGAGTTACGATGGTTTCTTCTCTACTTTGGCCTGGGCAGCCGGGAGGGAGCGACCTGGGGGTTGAAGGACAGAGAGACTGTAACCCTGGAAGGCTAAGGGAGTGTCCCCTGACTTGCCACGGCTGTGAATATTCACACCATCAGACCTCTAGCAGTCCTATCTGGATGCAGGTGTTGCATATTCACGCCCACATGAAGGTGTGGGGTGTTCACACCTGTGGTGAGCCTGTTGGATATTCACACTCATCCAGGGAAGGTGTGGGGTGTTCACACCCATGGTGAGCCTGCGGATATTCACACTCATCCAGGGAAGGTGTGGGGTATTCGCACCTGTGGTGAGCCTGTTGGATATTCACACCCATGGTGAAGGTGTCTAGACATCAGACCTGTGGGGAGGGCACTGAGTGTTCACTCCCATCTAGGGAAGGTGTGGGGTCTTCACACCTGTGTCTAGCTTATCAGATATTCACACCTATCTCCTGAAGCTCCGAGGTGTTCACACTGAACATCTGGGAAGATGCGCAGAGGTCACACCCGTGATGGTGACTCAGATAGCTCTCAGGTCTTTTTGTTTTTTGTACTGGGGATGGAACCCAGGGGCATTCTGCCTCCGAGCTACACCCCCAGCCCTCTTTATTTTTTTTTTATTTTGAAACAGGGTCTAAGTTGCATACGGCCTTTCTAAGTTGCTAAGGCTGGCTGCAAACCTGCAATCTTCCTGTCTCAGCCTCCTAAGTACTGGGGTTACAGACATGCACCACTGCCCAGCTTTTATTTTATAACAGAAACTCAGTAAGTTGCTGTGGGTCTTAAGTAGCTGAGGCTGGCCTCCAAACTGCAATCTTCCTGCCTCAGCTTCCCAAGTACTGGGGTTATAAGCATACACTACCATATCCAGCTCTCAGTTCTTAACTGTGATTTTTTTTTTTTTTTTTTTTGCAGTACTGGGGATTGAACCTCGGGGCGTTCTACCTCTGAACTACACCTTCAGCCCTATTTTTTGTTCTTTATTTGAAAACAGGGTCTCACTATTTGCAGAGGCCCTCACTAAGTAGCTGAGGCTGGCTGTGAACCTAGATCCTTCTGTCTCAGCCTCCCAAGTACTGAGATTACAAGCGTGTGCCACCACGCCCAGCTTAAAACCTTGATTCTTGTCTACCAAAGGAAAGATGTCACACAGACAGATGCCTAGGTAGCCATGAGAAACTTTATTGGGTAAATTCCACAGAAGGGTCAGGGAGCGGTTTCAAGGGGAGAGCGCGCGCATGAGAGGGAGATCCAGAGCCCCCCCTCACATGGTGGACTTTAAAAAACAACAAGCTGGGTGTGGTGGCGCACGCTTGTAATCCCAGTACTTGGGAGGCTGAGACCGGAGGATCCGAGTTCGCAGCCAGCCTCAGCTACTTAGTGAGGCCTCTGCAACTTCGTGAGACCTGGTTTCAAAATAAAGAATAAAAAATAGGGCCGGGGGTGCAGCTCAGAGGTAGAATGCCCCTGGGTTCAATCCCCGGCACCGCAAAAAGAAAAACAACAAGAGCCGGGCACGGTGGCGCATGCTTGTAATCCCAGTACATGGGAGGCTGAGATAGGAGGTTCACAGGTTCACGGCCAGCCTCAGCTATTTAGGTAGTGAGACCCTGTTTCAAAATAAAATAATAAAATCGGGGTGTGGGGGTGTAGCTTGCAGGTAGAATGCCCCTGGGTTCCATCTCTAGTACCATAAAAAAAAAGAAAATCCACCCCTTTTTATGTATATTCATTTCAGGTCAAGCACAGCTCAGTGCGGCTGCGCAGGACTGTATCCTATCCTGTGGGAAAGCTAAAGCTGCAATGTAATAGGCTGGGAGTCTGACCACAGCTGGGCGGGGTCTATCTTCCCTTTCAGGAAGGCTTTCGGTCCTTTTTTTCCTCTCCACCCTATTTTATTTTTCCTATCTAACTACCTACCAGCCACCACATCCGGCTTTCAGTTTTTTGTTTTTTTGTTTTTTGTTTTTGTTTTTGTTTTTGTTTTTGTTTTTGCGGTACTGGGGATTGCGCCCAGGGACATTCTACCTCCGATCTCCACCCTCAGCCCTATTTTTTATTCTTTATTTGGAAACAGGATTTCACGAAGTTGTGGAGGGCCTCACTAAGTACCTGAGGCTTAGCCGGGTGTGGTGGCGCACGCTTGTAATCCCAGTACTTGGGAGGCTGAGACCAGAGGATCCGGGCTCACGGCCAGCCTCAGCTACTTAGTGAGGCCTCCGCAATTCTGTGAGACCTGGTTTCAAAATAAAGGATAAAAAAATAGGGCCGGGGGCGTAGCGCGGAGGTAGAACACCCCTGGGTTCAATCCCTGGTACCGCAAAAAAAAAAAAAAAGTATCTGAGGCTGGCTGCGAACCTAGATCCTCCTGTCTCAGCCTCCCAAGTACTGGGATTACA
>PVJS01009505.1:0-50198 GCA_004027185.1 Glis glis
GACTGGGACTGAATTAGTGGTTGCTCCGATCCTAAGACTCCAGCTCTTAGACCGTTCGACCAGCTACTGGTTCCTCTGACTCTCCACATGCAGTCAGAACCTGGGACTACATTGCTTCAAACTGTAAGCCCATCTGATAAATCCCCTTTTCAAATATACTCATTCTGTGAATTCTGTTAATCTAGTGAACCCTGTCTAATACAGAAAGAGAAGCAAACAAAGCACTGTATATAAAATATTGCCTGTGGGTTCTGTTGGATTAGCTAATCAAGGATGACCACCAATGGGGTTATACTTGGGCTCAGTAATGAAAGACAAGAAAAAAGATCTAAGAGAAAAGAATTCTGAGTAGAGAACCAGCAAGTGCAAACTACGAGAATTTAAGAAAAAAGATACATTAAAAAACATCTTAGTTGGCCGGAATCTGGTGGCCAAGAAAGGATGTTGAGGCTACAGAAGATGGCAGAGGTAGATTGCCTTATAAATCAGCATTCTTTTAAGTGTAGAACTCATTAGTGGATGCCTGATCATAGCATGTGTTTTTAAAAATCACCCTGACTGTTGTGTGGCAATATCATTAGAAGAAGAATGGTAGTGGCAGAGAGGCCAGTTAAGAGAATATTCAAATGGAAGACAACAGACTGGAGTGACGGTGGAGACGGAGATACATGAATGGATTTGATTCAGGAAATGTTTCAAATGAAAAAAGTTGACAGGCCTTGCTATAATGTTTGGGTTTGAGAAAGAAATCAAAGTGAGACATTCAATGTCAATTCAATGAATAAACTCATTTACTTTAATGAGTGTCTCAATCTATTTCCTATTACTATAACAAAATCCCAGAGGCAGGGTACTTTATAAAGGTGTTTACTTACCTCAGAGTTGTGGAGGGCAAAATTTCAAGATTGGGTGGCCTCATCTGTTTGGCTGCTGGGGAAGGCATCATGGTGAATGCCATCACAATGGCAGAAGCATGTGTGGAAGAGATGACATTGAACGACATGATGCCACATCAGGCTTGCTCTTTTCTTCATAGCAATTCATTTTTGTGGGAACTAATCAGAGTCCTGTGAGAAATACGTTATTCCTTTCCAAGGGCAGGATCCCCAGTGACCTGAACACCTTCCATAAGGCCCCATTTCCTAAGGATTCTTCTACCTCAATACCAATACACTGGAGACCATGCTTGTGGCATATGAACCTTTGAGGGACAAACTCAAACTGTAGCAATGGAGAAAAGCACTAGAGAGGGCACCTGGAGGGCGATTCCAGAGGCCTGCTTTAGGTCAATGCACAGAAGTTTTAAGGCATCCCAGCACAGATGGATAAGTTTGAAGCTGAAGAGCTTTATGCCTATGATTGATATTTGGGAATAACAGCTTACTGAGAAGCTTTGAAGCCAAGAAACTAAAGAATAGTTGGTCACTGGTAACAGATTTTAGGTTAAGATGAGGATGGTGTGAATGGCTCAGGGCATTCTGGTCAGGTATGGCTGTTGGCAGAAGTGACCAGCTGATCCACCTGATGGGATGTAGCTGATCTACCTGGTAGGATGCAGTTGATCTACCTGGTGTGATGCAGATGATTCACCTTTGGGGATCTACCTTTTTCTTGGCCAGACATTGGTATGTGTAAACACTGAGGACAAATTCCTTTTCCAAAGAAAATTCACACCAACTAAGTTCACACAAACTGAAACATGAAGCCCCAAGATATAATACATTATTTATTATATGCCAGTCATATAGACTAGATATTTTCTAAGCAAAAGTAACCTGTTCTTTTCCACAGTAAGAAAAAAAAAATGAGAGAAACTTTAGCTCAGGACCCTTCATAGACGAATCCTTTAATGCCTTTGTTCTGATGACAATCCCATGATAATTTGGCTTCATCTATATACACATATAATTATACATATATAATTTCCCACCATGAAAAGAATGCCACTAATTTTAATAGACTTGGCTGGAGGTAATCTTGTTCTCTTTAGAAACAGTTTACCAGTAGCATTGTAAATACTTTTGTGAAGGATTTCTTTCTTGGAAAACCTGTGAATTGTGCTAGAATAGAAACTACTGATAATTGCCTTTGCAAATCATGTTTTAAGCCTTTCTTTGCTGACCAATCTCTTTCTTTCTGCTTAAAATATTATTTCTCTGAACATATTAATGCTCTCAATGAGATCTCCTCAGGATTCTCAATTGGATTTGCATATAGAAAAACTGTATCCGTTGAATATCTCAGCTTCCTGGTAGCAGTGCTGGATCACTTTGGTACAAGTCCTTGAGGGATATGTAGGGGTCTTAGTCACTCAAGAAACTTGCAGTAGTCCTTACTTGGCTATATTTATTAAAAAACAATAAAGACTAAAATTTTCCTAGACAATATTAATGGAAGAAAAATAAAGTATATAATGATAAATTTGAACTACACACCTATTCAATTAATAATACTTTTCTTAACCCCAATATTTCAGTAAAATATTGGGTAATTATGATAATTTATTCCTTCAATTTAGAACTTAGATGACATTATGTGAAAATTTATTTGGGGACTCGAATGACATGACTTCAAAATTTATTTCTTCCAACCAAAGAACTCAGAAGAATTTCTTCAAAATGAGTTGCAATTCATCTAACCATTTACAGATTACCTTTGATGCTCAAAGCAATCCTGCTGTCTATGGAATTTCCTTGTTCATGAGTGTTATGTCAGGATTTAGAAACTCTCTTGACACTCACCTTTTAATTAGTAATGTTGATAAGTGAGATTTCATGGGTGTTTTCTATGAGTCAAATAATTTCCTAGATGCTTTTTTGTAATATCTCACTTAATTGGACCATGAATCTGTCAGGTAGGTCATCATATCTCTCCTTTAGACCTCAGAACAAACTGAAGAATATGGAGATAAAAGACTTTACCTGCATCCTCAGACCCTCAAAGAGATGCCTCTGGATTTGCAGCACATTGGTCTCAGTTCAGAGTTCACAGTCCCTAAACCATAGCAATCAGTTATGGAGACACTAATGCTGCAAACCTTCCTCATTTTCATGTCCCCTCTGAAAAAGCACCACTCCAGATATTTTCCTGTAACTCCTTGAGCCATTGCCCATTTCTATTCGTAATATTGCTATTATATGCTATCATGGGAAGGAATCGTGTTATAGTTTATAATAAAATGACTTATGGACTTACAGGTAGCCAGTCAAATTTATTTATATACAATTAGTCCTGGAACCATTAATGAGTTTGTATATTATCCGAAATATACAGTACCCCCAGCATGATGAAGGGCCTAGAAGTTCCTGTTGGTGTTTTTTTTTTTTTTTTGCTGCCATCTTGCATACTCTTTAGACACTGTTTACAATAGCACAGACATCCTGCCAGATGTTATTCCTCACCAACTCAGTCTATTTCAAGTTTTTCCCCTTTGCCCTCACAGTTACTCAGTCTACACAACTCCTTCATTTCCCACACTCAGGGTCCCAACTCGCTTGTGTCTAATATCTCTCATGTGTGACTGAATATTATTCTCTATTTCACTGTCAAGATTTGAGGGACAGAGATAATGGGAATCTCAAGAATAGAAAAGTAGAAGGAACAAAGAAAACCCCAACAATGGTCCATCTGACCTTTGATTGCACTAGCTAAAAAATAATAGTAAAAAGCAACTTTTTGAACTGAAAAGATTGAACTCCACTTAGCATATGTCATACATCTTATGCTAAAAGTGCTCTTACATGGTATCGTGTAAGCCCCCTTTCTATTCTATTCCTTTGCCATGGAAGTCTCTTCTATCTTCTAGAGGGAGGGGGGTGATTGAGGATAGAGGAAAAGTGCATTTTATTGTATTGCTGTACTGGAAATTGAAACTAATGGCACTAGACCTCTGAGCTACATCCCAGTCCTATTTACTTATTTGCTTACTTATGTATTTATTTATTTATTTATTTATTTAGTTAGTTAGTTAGTTAGTTATGCATTTATTTATTTTTGAGACAGCATCTTTTTGAGACAGCATCTGCCTCAGTTGCCCAGGCTGGCCTCGACCTTTTTATCCTCCTTTGTCAGCCTCCTGAGCAGCTAAAATTACAGAGTGTGCAACCATGCCCAGCAGAAAAGTTCATTTTAGCACACAAAAATCAAGAGTAAAGTTTTCAACCCGAAACATATACTCTTTAGATCAGCTTTTCAGTTGCTAAGAGCATGATATGCTAATGAAGTCAAGAGGAAACAGTCTTCCCTGCTATTAATTTTGTTTATATCCAAAAGGCCTCAACCTCAAACTACTGTCATGTTTATCCTCCTTTTTAAAAAAAAACAACTTTGCATAAATTTGACAATAAGCCTGTAACCTTCTGATGCAAAGAACAGCGAAATCTATGGAATAGATGAGCCTGTGTACCTTGTATTTCCCAATCATTGTCAGAGTAAATAGTATATACTTTTGTTATATCTATATAATAATCATTATTTCATTTACAAAGTGCTTAATTAGTTCTTCTATAACTTTGTTGAACCAGGATATTTCCACATTATGATACATAATTATCCTATGGATATCGGATATCCATAGGATATTTATGCATGATAATACAGGGACATGGACAATGAATCATGGCAGAGATGTTCTGTCGGAACTGTAGAAACAGTAGGATTCCCAGGCCTAGAGGCCAGCTGCTGATGCTGCCCCCCACTACCTTGTTTCTTGACTCTGATAAGCAGGATGTAGCTTTCCCTCGCTTTCCCCATCACTTCTGCTTCAGGGGTCTAACTTATTAGATCTTGACAGTACCCTGGTGGTCTTCATTCCTTCCTTCGTTTTCTGTTTTCAGTTCCCTTGGCTGAGCAACTGGTAGCAAATTTCATAAAGCGAAATGAGAATTTTCCTCTGAGACACCACTGTGTGCTTTTGCAGAAACTTCCTTCACAGCCACCCATGGAGTGATCCCTTGCCCTAGATAGGGTCTTCTTCCCTTCAATAAAATCTTCCAACAGGAGTCTCCATTCCCCCTATTGTGAAGTCTTATTCTGCCTGAATATCCTCTTGACATTTGCCCTCATGGTATACAGTTGAGAAATTCCTGACTAGGTTATTACAAGTTCTCAAGGCTATTCTAGTGGTAAAGCCTTTTCTATGGTACACAATGCTACATATTTATCAAATCCTCATTCTCGGTGCTGCCCTATCACTAAAAGTTGGACTATAGTCATTTCTGTATGACATGATGCCACCCTTACATGACCATTGATCAACACAAGATAGGGTAACCTACCAGAAATTAGGGCAGAGCAACTTCAAGAAAGTGGTAATTAAGTACAGAGAGGTGCAAGGTTCAAGGAGAAATAAGTTGGTAGTAATGTTCTAGCATCAAACATAGTGTGTTCTCTTTCTAAATACCAATATTCTTGTCTATAAAATGAAGTTAAATTAGATGTTGTCAAAGGTGGCTTCCTTGAATTTCTATGGGACTATTTTTTGTTGTGTGCTTTTGTTTTTAGTTTATTTTTTTCAGAAGTTATATCTTGAGGCTTTGAATTCAAACTTGGAATCCCTTCTTTCTGCTTCCATGGTACCATATATAATATAATAATATAAGTAAGCATATATACGTATTTGATATATGTGTATAGAGCATGTGTGCTCTATATTATACATATAATATAAATATATAAATATATATTATATCTACTGTCAAACTAGTATAATCATCTCTTTACTTGTGAAACACCATTAACCTTATAAGTTCACTGAAAATAAGGACTCAAGAGATAGCAAATAGAGGATTATTACTCCTAAGTAAATAATCTCTTATGATTATACATGCAAAAAGTTTGGGTTCTTTTTTTTCTTTTTTTTGCGGTACCGGAGATTGAACGCAGAGGCGTTCTACCTCCGCGCTACGTCCCTGGCCCCATTTTTTATGCTTTATTTTGAAACCGGGTCTCACGAGGTTGCGGAGGGCCTCACTAAGGAGAGATAGAGAGAGAGAGAGAGAGAGAGAGAGAGAGAGAGAGAGAGACAGAGTGAGAGCTGAGGATGGCCGCGAACCCAGATCCTCCGGTCTCTGCCTCCCAAAGTACTGGGATTATAAGCGTGCGCCACCACGCCCGGCCCTAAAGTTTGGGTTCTTAATCATAATTTATATCAAAATTTCAGATAATTCTGTTTCCATCAGAATATTCTCTCTGCTCTAAAATATCTCCAGTGCACTATAAGACTACAAGAACTTTACTAAAAACAGATGTTGTGATGTGGGATGAAGCCATCATTCCAACATGTGGAATGTTCAAAAATTCTGTCACTTCTTGGCAGCTGGGACTATATGTCTATTCTAATACCATGAATCAGAGACATAGACTCTTATCAGCAGGGATATATTATAGTCTATTTAAATCTCAAAATCACAGCAAAAATTCAAACTTGCATTTAGTGTCCAAAAAGTGTAACTCCAGTTCTATTATTCTATTTTTAGCTTTGATAAGATTGTCAAATAATGTGTATTAGATCATATTAAGTTCTATTTAATATTATGGAAACTTTTTTATAAATTTCATGTGGATATCATATACTTTTGGATGGTAAAGTATGTTAAATTTTGGTATATAATTATTAATGTTTTAAAGTCATATGTGAAACATACTTTCAAATTCTAGCTATGGCCAAAGTAGACTAATTATAAAACACAATGTAGTTTTATTAGTCATAGAATTTTGATTAAATAGTTATATTTGTGATAAATTAATAGCCATTAATATAACTTTAAGGAAATAATACTTTATTATTACACTTGAGAAAATACCAGAATTTGTATAGAATATTGCTTATTTTCACTAGATATACAACAGAACAAATTTTCCATCATAAAAATATTCTATTACAACAACCACTGAAGAGCAGATAAGTTCTTCTTCGGATTCTACCCATAAGTTACATCCTCATCTTTTTATTATTTATTTTGAGACAGGTTCTTGCTACATTGTCTAGGCTGGCCTCAAACTTGTGATCCTTCTGCCTCAGCTAGAGGAATAAATGATTCTAAGAATACAGAACATCTTGACAAAACACAAGAGAATTTTTAAGTATTTAAATGATTTGAAGCAAATCCACCAAGTTAGAGGCATCAGGAATACCACTCACTTATAGCCTGTAACCAAGGAATAGAGATGTGACTGCTGAAAAGTTGGTCAATAAGACCTGGGGGCAAACACATGGATGCACCTCCGTGGAAAAGAAAGGTCAAGAAAGCTTGTGAATCTGCAGGGAGACATGACAGACAAAATATTAGGAAAACAAGGGAAAGTCCTTGAGAAAAGAATGAATTATTAAATTCTTTCTTTTAATCTTTTTATAGAATATTGTTTTCTGCTACTTCTATACCTTTTTTTCTTTTCTTGTGTTTCCTTTGACTTTAATATATTTAATACCAATTAAAATTCCAAGAAATTTTAATACCAAGGAATTACCATGAAATTCTTGAATTCAGACTATTAAGGTAATCTCACCTCTGTGACTCCAAACTCCTCAAAATTGAAATCCTCTTTTATAGGATAATAAATGGTGCCTATGTTGAGCACTAGAACAAACCATCACATGTGATTCATTTCCTTTGAGCTAAAATCTATCTCACCTGGATGTAAAGCAATATATTTTAAAATGGAAATTCTGTAAGGAAGATAGTCTATTTTTCTGATTCACATATTACTTTAAATGTCTACTGTAACAGAGAAGTTTCAATGGCATTGATTAGAAAAATATGGGAGACTCTAACGTAATATCATAAATCTAAGGCTCAAAGTTACAAGATACTTTTGGTCTCTAACATAAATATTTTGACTAAATGCATTCTATCACAGATTTTTACCTAAACCGTACAATCTGTGGGAGCTTTGCAAAAGTAGTATAGTTTTGACAACACAATTGAAATCTGATCTTCCTTACTACCAAAAGAATGAGTATGCATGAGTTTTTCCAGATATATATCTCTTTTTATTTCTCTTCTACTTTAAAACCCATCTGGCTTCACCATTACACAGAAGATAAATCCCAAACTTTTCTTAAGACCTATCATGCCTACTATATTGTAGCACCAAGCTGCATTTCTAACAATATCTCTTTTTGCATCCCTCCTTTAGCTAGATATTACTTGGTAAAGAGAGGTGCACCTGATATGCATTTTGACCAAATTTGAAAAGCTGAGTATTAGCATCAATATTCAGGAAAATAACATTGAAGCTAAAGATCATCACAGTTTGAATTAATTTCTGCTTTTTAAAAATATTAACTTTAGCAGATTTATCAAAATGTTGTTAAAAGAATTTTTAAATTGTACAGGAACATACAAGAAAAGGGAATACAATATACAATGTATAGCATTAATTATCTTTTGTTCAAAAAAGAAATATTTTCACTTTCTTCTTTTTTTAAAAAGTATTATATTAAAATAAAGAAAAACAATCCTATCTCTATAAATGCCATATGTTTCTTCCTTTGTTAAAGAAAAAATATGTTGAAAGCAGTCACCCATTATTTTACTCATGGTCATTAATTCTGTTAATGTAAGTTGTTTCATAATTATTTTCTTAACATTCAACTGAGGGATATGCATGTAACAATTTAAGCTGATAGTCACTAACATAGCCCGTAACCATGAATGATATTTTTGTATTGATTTTCTATTATATAAATACTTCTTTCATCTGATTAATTTTCTTGTTAGCTCTGGGAAATTCAATATTCACCTATCTCTCAGAAACTAAGTATGGCAGGAAAAAATTTGAGTTTATCATTGGACCACCATACTGTCAAACTTCAAAAAAAATCTGCTTCTCTATATATGCACCAATATTTGTTGTATGATATAAAGAAGTAGTATAGTTTAAAATATCACTATCTTATACACACCAGGAAACATATATCAGAAACGATGTATATCATTTCCAAGTCAAAACTTAAAGGAGTAATAGTCTCTTCCCACCACCAACATGCTATCGCTCCCCTTCCTCTGGCTGGAGACAGATATTGGTGTGTCTCTAGGGGTACATGGAAGCCAAAGATGGAAGTCTGGGCAGCTAAACCACCATATGGAGGTAAGCCATCTCTTGCCTAAGAACATTCTCCAGAATCAGATCATGAGCAAGAAATAAACTTTAATTGCTATTGGATCTTTACCACCTGTGTCAGGTTATTTTGTTATGTTGTCACATATAGATCTATTTGGTTAAGTTATTTTTAACAGTTTTTTGGATTTTTATATTCTTTACTCTTTAAACCTGACTCAAATATGACTTATCATTGATATTATATACGATTTTATAGTTTTTTCCTTGTGAAAGTTTTAGGTGACCATGAAAGTTTTAGGTGACCATGATGGCATAGTATTTTTTTTTTTTTTTGCGGTACCAGGGATTGAACTCAGGGGCATTCTACCTCCGCGCTATGCCCCCGACCCTATGTTTTATGCTTTATTTTGAAACCGGGTCTCACGAAGTTGTGGAGGGCCTCACTAAGGAGAGAGAGAGAGAGAGAGAGAGAGAGAGAGAGTGCAAGAGCTGAGGCTGGCCGCGAACCCGGATCCTCAGGTCTCCGCCTCCCAAAGTACTGGGATTACAAGCATGTGCCACCATGCCGGGCAAGGCATAGTATTAAATTATATTCTCAAGATGGAAAGAAATCTTAATTCTCAAATAAGACATTTTCCTTAAAATTATTTTACTGAATGGAATTAAATGATTAAACACAAAAATATCATGTTTGATGTTATAAATACTAGAAAAACAAACTGTTGCATTGAAACTGGAACTTTGAAGAAGTTTAATCTCCATCAATCTTTATTAGAATTTAAAGTTCCTTAAACATATTTAGTGTCAAAGGATATGTTGTTCTGCCAAATATTATTTTGCTGGTGTAACCACTTTGAAGTAATACTGTTTATCAATCCATTTATCTATAAAACTATTTTCATCTGTAATCATCAATTATTGGAACACTTCTGCAGTGATAGACACGTATTTATATTTCAACTGATACCATTTTTACAGAAATAATACCTAAAGGTATTTGTCTCAGTCAACATCCTCACTGTTGTAATCCAAAACAACTGACGACACAACTTAGAGGAAGGAAGGTTTATTTGCTCACAGTTCTGGAGATTTTAGGGTTCAGTACATGTCAGGCTGGGTCTGTGGAGCTCAGGACATGGTGGGGGAGAAGGAGAGAGACAGAGAAAGAGAGAGAGAGAGACAGAGACAGAGAGAGAGAGAAACAGGGCTCTACTCTCACATCACAGAGGCCAAAAGCAAGAGAGAGAACAAGGGAAGGAGGGACCTTATATAATCCCAAGGCCACACCCCCAGCAACCCCTCCTTAGCAACCAAGCCCCATCTTCATCATGGCTGCTAACTCTCCATTAGGTCTTGGGGGACATTATAAATGCAAACTATAACAGTATTTTTTTCTGGTATATTCAGAATGCTAACATGTATCCAAACACGACTATTCAGATGCTTCCTCTAAACCCAAATGAGTTGCTTTGATTGCATTGCTAGAGATAATTGAACAGATAATTGGGAGTTTAAAAATGCAGTCACTAGCTGGGCATGGTAGCACATGCCTGTAATCCCAGTACTTGGGAGGCTGAGACAGGAGGATTGCAGGTTTGAGGACAGTCTCAGTGAGCAGTGACACTCTCATCAACCTAGTGAGACCCTATTTCAAAGTAAAAATAAAATAGGGCTGGGGGGTGTAGCTCAGAGGTAGAATGACTCTGGGATTCAATCCCCAGTACAAAAAAAATGCAGTTAGTTACTCTATTATTGATCAAATACAACTTTAGGATATCAGAAATGACCATAATGTGGGTTTTTTTAAGAGTTTCTAGGTCTAGTATTGGTATCAACACTGTGTAACAGATTTTTGCCATGCACTAAAGATGAAGCTCAACACTTTGGTCAATTATTACTCTTTCTATAATATTTTATAATATCTCAAATCTCACTGCCCTAGCACATATTATCCTCTCATCTTTCATCCATCTCATCTGTCTGATAAATCTTTTTCAAATGGCAAATCCAATCGAAGCATCTCCTCTTCAAGAAATCCTCTTTAGCGTTATTTTTCTTCTCTCAAACTATATAATCCTATGTATCACACAATTTATTTGACGTATGTGTGAATAAATAAAGACAGATATACTATGGTGTGTCAGTAAATATTTCTTGAAGAGGGAAGAATGAGCCACTGCATTACACTCCCTTAATCACTCCTCTGTGCAGGGATGTTTACATATATGGTTGAATGTGCACTATCTCACAGCATCAAGGAGAACTGTGTGCTCTGTGGGTATGATGAGCTCATTGCTAAGTCACAGCCTTTTACTGGGTTTCCAGAAAGCAGGAAGCAGGGAGAGAACATTTACATATAAAAGAGCTGAGGAAGCCCTATAGCTTGGGAAAGATCCCTGTGGTGAAGTGATTTCCAGGACTGGCTTATAGACTTGCCAGCTGCACCACTGGCAGCAATGAAGAATAAAAGTAGCCTTTGATCATAAATTCCCCCAGGAGCTGACTATGGGTCAATTCTGGCACCAGTCCTCAGTTCTGAGTATCCCTAAATCTCCACTGCCCTCCCCCACAGTGGGGATCATTTGATATTTAATGCCAGGTCCTGGGATAGGAACAGAACAATAAAAACATGAAAACATCTTTGATCTTTCTAGAGGTGGTGGGAACTTCTCCAGTTACTTTGCCTCCTTTTGGTATTTGGAAGAGGCTTTCGCTGGTTTTGGCTCCCACCATCTAAAGTGATGCTTGGCAGTCATCACTTTGTGCCCTAGCCCAGTTCTGCTTGCAGCAGGCCGTTCAAATTAAGAGACCAACTGGGGAAACAGTTGTGACTATAAGTAGCAGAGGCCACTCCAAGTTTAATCAGCCAGGATTGTCAAAGTCAAGGGCAAAAGGACATCCAAGGAGCTATGCCCATTAGAAGAATATCCAGAGCACAAAAGAAGAAGACTAAGACTGACAAACAAAGCAAAATGAGGCAAACGTAGCAGAAAAAAACTCTAAATACATTCTGATTACTATCTTTAAAGAAATATATTAAATGAATAAGACAAGAACAGGCAAGTACAAAAGAAAAGCAATTAGATGTTAAAAAGTATTCTTACTGGCAAAATTACAAGAAAGAAATAGATGTGCTCAAAATTGCAACTGACAAACTCTTCTGGACAGTTAAAAGTTATGTACAAAGCAGTAGAATAGTTAACATCCCTGTTATAGGACTTCTATACAAAGCAGTAGGATAGTTAACATCCCCATTATAGGACTTCTAAACAAGTTAGGAAGGTGAACATGATGGGAAGAAAATAATTAAATCCAGTTATGAAAGAAAATATTAGAGTTAAAATAAGGCAAAAAAGTCTTCAGATGCAAATAATGCATTGAAGAAGAAGAAATACAGGCACACCGATGCGTGCAGTTCCATGGACTGAGGCTACATTAAGTGAATTCTTGATGAAAATATTAAGAGAGTTTGCATATGAAGAATATGAAATTATAATGGAATCAGTAATATCATTCAACTGGATACTAGAAAAAACTAGTGAAGAGAAGATTATTTTGATACAAAAATGATACTGAATCAAAGAAAATGATCTATTTTAAGGATAAGATAAACAATTTAGAAAAGGATAAAACAAAAATAAGTTATCTTGAAGCATCATTTGTGGGGAAAATAATCTTGAGTTTTAATGAGAGTTTTAACAAGAGAGGAAAAAGAAGCTACAAAATTGTAAAAATGAGAAGGTGGGGAATCAAACTGGAAACCTACTTGAGGTGGCTCAGCGAGGCATCCTACCCAAGACTGGGAAGTCACTGTATGATAGCAAAGATGTTTTCCCAAGAAAGCAAATTCTATGCAAAATATGGCATCGTTTTGACAACAGAGAATCTTAGTGATAAAGGCATAGGTGCAGGAGAAAAATAGGCAATTTAAAACACAATGAAATGCAAAGGAAATTAAAAAATGGAATCCTTTTGAATTTCCAAAACATAAGAATTCATTGAAGTCTGATCTTCTCTGGCACATTTATAGTGACCCTGGATATTTTTTCTACTTAATAAGTTTATTCAGACTTACATTTGAATAAACATTATTTACATGACTGCAATAATGTTCATTTTCAGAATCAACCTATGGTCAAAATTTAAAAATAATTACCCTTCTACAAAAAATAATTTTTGAATAATATATGATAGGTAGAATTTAAAAGAGATGAAGAGGGATAAAGGGCTAGCTGCTAATTTCCTCATCTTAAATATTAGAGAATGAAGAAATGCTCACCAAAGTAGAAGAATAATTGGGATGTGTACACATTAGTAAAAGACATAATAGTGACATCCAAAAGTCCAAAAATAGGTATAAGTCTAAAAATGGGGAGGAAAGCAGTGTAGGGAGGTTGGACAATAAAGGAAAATAAGCTAAATTATTAGTGTCTTACATTACTGAGACACAATAAATGATGTTTATATTTGAAAAATCATGAAACAGATATAAATGCATATTACTAATGCCTGAGAGTTATGGAACTGTCTACTGACAAAGGAAAAAAAAGTATAACTCAAAGCAAAAATCTTTTAATATCAGTTTTTGGGCAGTGGGCTGCATTTGGGCCATGAGATTTTAGTCCTTTACATTAAGATCTTTGAACATATGTTCATTTTCCTTTCTTTGTTAAAAACAAGTGTCATTTCTGTGAAACTATCTCTACATTTACTGATGTCGACCCTTTTCTCAACATTCTTTCTGCAGTATCTGTCAGGCGCTTTCATCATAGAATGATTTGGGATCACTAAATAAATTGCAGTGATTAGTAAAGACCTGAATTCAGTGAATTTTGATATGATAGTAAAAAAGCATACACAAACCTTTTGGTTGTGCTACCATTAAGGGCCAAATACATCACTGATATTAACCTTCATTTTTGTGACAATCCTGGAGCGCATTGAAGCCATTGTGCAGATGGCAAAACTAAAATCACTGTGTGATTGTCACAAGATGATATTCCGTTTACCATGGCTTACTCTTCTCCATCTGCTCTATGCTGCTGTTTTTACTTTAAGGTTCATGAGTGGGATTTTAAACTTGTAGAATTATTTGGGAAAATTTTAGTGTTGTTTGGATACATTTTTTTTTCTTACACAGTCTGGGCTAAAATGAACTAGAGTGTATAACTTGCAACATGTGTATAACTCTGCAGATCCTATAGAGATATCTGGAAGAGAAATCCCAGCAGTTGAGCATGCACTGGGGAAATAGATGGTGGTGTCACCAAGTGCCATTCTGCATGTGTTACAACTAATGACAATTTAGAGTTCCCTTTTAAAAAAATTATTAAGAATTTCAAGAGGGAGGCAGTGAAGCATTGAACAGGGTCTGGAACTCTTCAAGGTCAGGACTCCCTGTGACTGTGGAAGTTTCATGCTGTGAGGTCAATCCTGCCTAGGTAGGCAGCCCAGGCGTAACTGTGAAGTTGAGCTTGATTGCTTGGAAGAAGGAAGGAAGTATATTCCTGCACCTGATACTAAGCACCACATCTGTCTACCCTGAGCTTCCTATGGCTTTACCAAATATTTTAATGCTAAACTTTCTTAACAATTCATCACTCAAAACATCTTTGGTAATGCCATACACCAGTAATCTTCTTTCCTGTACTAGGAATTGTCTAAAATCTCCAAGATAACCTTTTGGTCAGGATACCTCTGCTTAACTCTTGTTTTTTTTTTCTGCTCTTTCTCTTATGTATTTTTGGAAACTGCCCTTCCTTTTATAGCCAGGAACATGTATCGTCGTTGCTTTTGCATTTCTATAAAGAAGTTCCAAAATTATATAAATTTATTATCTATTGTATTAGTCATCATTATGTTCCTATAATGAAATTCCCAAGATGATTCACTTAAATTGAGAAAAGGTTTATTTTAGCTCATGTTTCTGGAGATTCAAATCAAAGTTTGAGTACCCCCAGTTACTTTGGGCCTCTGGTGAAGGCAGTATATCATGGCAGGGATGCAAAGCAGAACAAACTGCTTGCATCACAAGACAAAAAGAAATCAAAAGGAAGAGACCAGGCCCCACATTCCCTTCTGAGGGCACACCCCATGATCTAAGGACCTCCCTCAAAGCTCTACCTCCCAGAGATTCCACCACCTCCAAATAGCACCACCTTGGAGACCAAGTCTTTAATACATGGACCTTTGTGGGACATTTAACATCTAAACTACAGCATGACAAGCATAGACCACTTATCATTATGATAATCTGCATGTATTATAGAGATACGGGAACTGCTAAATTGAGAGACCTATATTCTCCTAATAGTAACTCAGTCTCAATTCTTACTCTGATATTTTTGCTGCTTGCTCCATTATTGCTTCAATTGCACAGATGTGGACACTGGAGCACAATAAGAATAAATCACTCAGCAAAACCCTCCAGTACTTTAATGGCAGTGCAATCAGTTGGTCCATGGACTCCAGCCACCAGCCCTGAGAGACTTCTTTCCTCAGCCTCAGCCTCAGCCTCAGCCTCATCTGCCTGCTCTAACTCCTATTAATTAGTACACAGACATGGTGGAAGATTCAACTGTTCAATTATAAAGGTCTATTTCTGATTTTTTTTTCTTTTTCGGTAACCTTGGTAGAATACATTTGCAATCCTCAAACTCACATTCTATAAAAAAAAGTACATTAATAAAATGATTGCAAACATTGCTATGATCTCTTGAAAGAAACGGCATCGAAGGCAGCCCTGGTCTATGAAATGTTCTAGCAAATACATCTGCTGCAGTAGTATGAGTTGAAATAATAATTATAACCATTAATTCTTTATGGCAGTTTTTCATGCCAGGCTGTGTTCTAAATGTTTTACATACACCAACCTAGATAATCCTCACAACACTGAGAGAATAGTATGCTTCTCCTCTCCTTTACAGATGAATAAATTGAAGCACAGGGAATCAAGTCACTCACTCAAGTTCTGATGATCCCAATGCTAGACTGCCTTATTCTGGATTCAGTAATCATTTAATAATACGCAAGTTTTCAATTCTCCTATATATCCAGTGTTTCTGCTCTTGGTTTGATTTTGAAGATCTCTGGAGTCCTTTCTGTGTCTAAAATTATATTGTGTTAGAGAAGGAAGCATCGGCTGTAAATGACATTCAAATAATTCCCATTAACTATCAACAATGCAATTACGTGTTATTTTTACATCGTGCTTACATTATTTTTTTTACTTTAAAAAATTAAATCATTGCATACAAATTAGGAAATGTTGTTCTCATTTAATCCTTACTGTGAATATAGGCACAATGATTTCATTATTCCAAATCTATTGATTGCTCTTCAAATGCCCTGCTTCTGTAATTAGGACATGCCATAATCAACCTCCTTCTAAAATTCCCCTAAGTAACCTTCTCAGCTTTATTTCTCAGCTTCCCCTCTTTCAATATTATAGTTTCTTACAAGGTTTAAGGTTTTCAGGCTAAACATAAGTTATTTGGTTTAAAAAGTCTAACTCCAAGTAAAGTGTCTTTCATCATGATCCCTTCAAGGGCAACTTTTATATTGCTCATTCCACCCTCAAAAATATCTCTGTTGGGTGACACTGCATAAATTAAACTGTGTTGATTTATGTTATAATTAGTTATATAGCACAGTATCTTAAAATAATTTATCAGAAGAAATCGCCTATTTTAGGGAAAAATGGGTTTAAATATTTTAATAGTTAAAACCAGTTAGCTAAAAAAATAAAAGGAAAGAAAGAAAAAGCTGGAAAGGTCAAAATGCAAAATGTCACATGCAAACATCAAAAATACTGCTACAAGTATGAGCCAGTATGCTCAAGTTCCCTTTGTCTTATGGCTTGGATATAGAATATTTACTGTTCAGAAGTTAAATAAATTAATCATAAGGGTTCTAACCTCATCAGTGGATAAATCCATTAATGTATTAATGAACCTGTTGAACATTAAAGTAGGCAGGTGGGGCATGGCTGACAGAGGCTAGTTATTGGGGTTGTGGCCTTGGGGACTATAAATATATAAATATATAAATATATAAATATATAAATATATAATATAATATATAAATATATATAAATATATAAAATATATATAAATATATATACAAATATATATATATATAAATATAGATATATATATATCGATGGCCGATGTGCGCTTGCTCTCTCTCTCTCTCTTTCTCTCTCTCTCTCTCTCTCTCTCCCTCTCTCTCTCTCCCCCTTTCCTGCACCCAAACCCTGAACTCTGCAGATAAGACCTGGGCTAACATGGACCGAAACCTCTTAAACCTCCAGAACTGTGAGCAAATACATCTTCCTTTCTCTAAGTCATTGTCATCAGGTATTTAGGATATCAGCAGCAAAAATGCTGACTGAAAAACCTTGAAAGTCCATTGTATAAAAAAAATCGTTAAAATAACTAAAGCCCTAAGAAAGTTCTTTAGTTTTTCTAAGTTGTCTGCATTTCCTTATTGCATTTCTAAAGCTAATGTACACATAGATGTATAAACACACATAGAAGCTAAATAAGGTTTCTATGTAATAGTTCCATGTAGTCAGTAGAAATAGAGAAAATTACGATTTTTTTCTTTATTTTTTTTTGAGGGATGATTATTGAGGAGGGCATTTTACCTCCAAGCTTCATCCCCAGCCTTTTTTATTATTTATTCTGAAACAGGGTGTCACTAAGTTGCTGAGGGTTTTGAAAGTTTTGATAAGCTACTGAGACTGGCCTCAAACTTGTGATCCTTCTGTCTCAGTCTCCCAAGTACTGATATTATAGGTATGTACCACAAAGCCTAGCTGAGTTAAGAACTTTTGCTCTGCAAATGACTGCATTCATTAGAAGATAAGCTACAAACTTTGGGCAAATATGTACCAGAATACATAAATAATCCTCTGAAGTAAATATTAAGATAATGGCCAAAAGTATTGAAAAGACACTTTATTATACATGATGTATACATGACAAATAACTCTATGAAAACATATTCAACACCATTGGCCATATGAAAGTGCAAATTAAAGATGCAATGAGGTACCACTACACGCAGAATAAAGAGCTAAATTATATATATATATATATATATATATATATATACACTTAAATATATAAATATACACATACACATACACAAAGAGAGAGAGAATCAATTACTGGTATGTATTACTCTCATAAATGACAGGTGTGAATGTAAAGTAGTACAGTTCTTTAGCAGTTCCCTAAAATGTTAAGCATATACTTTAATAAGAAAAAATGTTTGATATTTTCTTATAAATTTTAAAATAAAATCTTGCAATGACACTCCTGGATATTCAGTATAGAAAAATGAAAATTTATATTCACACAAAACTTGGGCACCAATACTTTTGGCATTTTTAATTGTAGTTGCACCAAATTGGACACAAACCAAATGCCCTTCAGAGGGTGAATGGTTAAACAAACTGTTGTATATCCATACAATAGAATAGTACCCAGCAAATAAGAGGTATTCGTACATGCAACAGGTTGGTTTGCTCTCAAGGACACTTCATTGAATGAAAAAAAGCCATTCTCAAAGGTCATATTACTGAATGATTTTATTTATTTAGCAATCTTAAAATTATAGTGATAGTGAACACCTCAGTGGTTGCTAGGGTTTGGGGTTATATTTATATTTATATTTATATTTTTATATTCACACAAATTCTCAAAGGTCATATACTGAATGATTTTTTTATATAGCAATCTTAAAATTATAGTGATAGTGAACTAGTGGTTGCTAGGGTTTGGGGTTAAGAGAAGCTATTCTATGAGGGGTGGCATGGAGACATTTCTTTGTGGTAATGGAAGAGTTGTATATCATGATTCATGGTGGATCAGAAATCCACATATATGATAAAAGTTTCAAAGATTTATGTATCAAAAGGTGTTTATTTAAAAACTGGAAAAATCAAAATAAGGTCTGTTATCTGGCATTTTATATATGTCAATTTCCTGGCTTTGGCAATGTCCTATAGTATATAAGTTAGTACCACTGGAAAAAATTTGGAGGAAGAATACTTATGAACCCGCTGTGCCATTTTTGCAACTTCTTGTGAGACTACCATTATTTTAAAAATAAAATTTAAGAAGAAACTCAGAATACTTTTTTTACTCTTAACCTATACATCACACATTTCAAATTACAAATTTCAAATTACCTACAATAATAGCTTTTTAAACAGGTAGGACCAAGTCAATACTGTCTCTAATGTTTAATTATTGTTCTCTGTGAAAAAAATGCACTTAAATTCTTAAGCAATATGCAATCATTAAAGTTAATGGGTATATGAATTAGAAAATATTTATGTGTCATAATTTTAGGCAGGACTTTTAGGTTTGTAATTTAATAGATATTTTAACCAAATAGAAAGAAAATTATATATGAAATGGAAAGATAATTGTTTTGTACTGTTTATATATTTTTCTTATTTTATGGTGATGAAACACATTCCTAGCTAATATTTATCATATAAATTGATTCATCTTAGACAAGAAGATAACCATACATTTTAATAAAAGATAATTTTAAAAAAAGGAAAAAAATAAAATGAAATAAAAGACATAATTTATTTGAAGGATGTTATCTCTACTCATTTTGCTCTACTTGTGATAGACTCAAAAAAAAAGTTTCTCTATAAAACTTTGTTCCATTTTTCCTTAGCAGATTTCATGGGCTAATTTTTTTTGAAATATAGCAGAGAATCGGGCAGGTAGCAAAGTGTTCATTTCTGACTTAAGTTCTCCCATTTTCCTGAGACTGTTGATTTCCATAGTGAACTGCAATGGGTTGAATAGCTCTTTTGTGAAAAATCTATTATAATATATTTTTCCCAGACAGAATAATTACCTAACAACAGGAACAGCATGTTACCAAAAACTCACTATTATCTTTTCTGAAATGAAACAGAACTTTTCAAAAGAGGAAGGAAGTAAATCAACAGAGCACACCAAGCAATTTGTTTGGGGACAAAGGAAGTTTAATGAAAGAGACACCATGATGGTCGGTCCTTTGTTATGTGGACCGATGATTACTCTTAGGATAAAAGGGCAAAGCATTATTAGAAATTTTAGGTAATTATTTCAATTTATTATTTCCTTTCATATCGAAGACTATATCTGACTTTGATGAGTTTTTTTTTTGTGTGTGTGTGTGTGTGCTGCAAAAGATTGAGGATGGGAGAAACAAAAGAGACTCTTCAGAACATGAAGGCAAAAGGTACCACTCACGTGACTTTAAGACATTAGATGCCACTCAAGGACAACAAAGAATTCCTGGTTATTAGAATATAAACTGCTACTTACAATAGACATCATTGGTAAGTGCATGAAAACTATACTTCCTACCACTTTTTCAGCAAATATTTATTCATCCCCAGGCATTTCCCTGGACATGATATCAAAACATGAATAAACATGGCTTCTTTCCTTGATAAAAGTATATTTAAATGGATTGAAAATGATGCCATTAACACATCATACTGAGCTGAACGGCATCTCCTGAAATGATGTGCAAGTCCTAACTCCCAATTTCTGTGAATGTGACCTTATTTGGAAATAGGAATGTTGTGGTTGCAATTAATAATCTTGAGAGGGCATTCTGGATTTACAGTGGGTCCTAAACCCAATGACTCATGTTCTTAGAAGAGAACACAGAGATACACAGAGAGCTAAAGGCCCTGTGAGGATGGAGCTGGGAAGCACTGCTTCACGGCTTTCCCATTCTGGGATAAGCAGGCTGGTCCAAACACATTCTCGTGGCCAAGGAAGACATATGCAAGTGAGCACAGGGAAGATGTAAATCCTCCTCAGGCCTCAGGCATGGGACTGGCTCCTGCTTTCCACTCTATTCTACAGGCAAAACTAAATCCAAAGCTTGGAGAAATGTTCATTCTTTAAATGAGAAGAGTAGCAAAGTTCCCTGGAAAAAGTTCCCTGAATAGAGAGAGAAAGACCCTTTAATATAGGCCAATAATATAATTGATCATACATGGCTTTAGAGGACAACACATTCCCACATTATTTTTATTCAGGAAATATTTTCTTCAAACTCTTAGTTATTCTTTCTTTTAATTTATTATTATCTCTAAAATCTCTAATCAATGAATTCCTCTTTGGCTCAGTGCTTAGACCTCTTTTATTTTCTGTATACTCTCTTTTTAGGTTTTCTCATCTAGTCTCCTTGGCCAGAGACAATACATGTCCCATGGAAGCAGATTTTTTTAATGATAGAGTCTATGTGTATGTAGAAGAGCTTAGCAGATATAATGTTCACCCAATAAAATTTGTATATTTTAATATATCAGTGTATCCATTAGCATTCTTGCAGCTATAGTCTAAAAGATTGATGCAATTTAAAAGAAAGAAGATTTGTTTTCTTATGGTTTCAGGTTCAGTCCATGTGAGACCGGGGACCTCAGATCTCAGGGCATGGCGGTGGGAGGCGGAGAGAGGAAGAACACATGGACTGTGTTCACATCATGGAGGCTGGAAGCAAGAGAGAGAGCAGGTGCAGGAGGGACCATATACAGTCTCCAAGGCCGCACCTCCAGAGATCCACCACCTACAGCCACACCCTACCAGTCTACTGGGTACCACCCAGGTAAGTCCATTACTATGCATTTATCTGCTGCTGGGATTACTACCCTCATGACTCCACTATATTAACCCTGAATATTAATAAATGAGCTCTTTAGGGGACATTTTATATCTAACTATAACAATCAGTCAGTAAATTGATACAAACTACAATTCTTGCCTTGATCTGTCCTTTGAACTCTGAATATATATATATATATATATGATGTATATGCAGTATATATATATATATATATATATATATATATATATATCATACTGCTTCTTTCTGATATCTACTCAGATGTCAAAAATTTCAAATAAATCTATGAATCTATGGGAAACTCAAATCCATATCTTCTTTCCCCAAATTTTCTTCAAAGAAGTAAATGGCAAATTCATTCTTCTATTTGCTGATGCCTACCACCTTGAAGTCATATTTAATTTCTCTCACACCAAATATCTGTTGTGGTGTGTGTGTGTGTGTGTGTGTCTGCAATCACTTTGGAAGTTTGTCTGACAAATCTCATAAAATTTAAAATGTTTATATTGGCTTTTTAATACTAGCCCCAAAATGGATACAATCTCTCATTAGCAAGAGAATGGGTAAACAAAGTTTGGATTTCATATAATGGGACACTCAGAGATAAAAGGTAAAGAACTATTGGTATATGCAACAACATTGATGAACCTAAAAATATTATGCTGAGTTCAGAGCTGAGTTTAAAATTTCTGAGGATAGAAAGTAATACATATGATACCATTTATACAAATTTCTAGAAATCCATGACTAATGTATGGGGGAAAAAACAGTGGTTGCCTAGAGGTTGATGATGGACTGGGAAGGGACAAGATAAATATTCTGGAATGATGGAGATATTTACATACTGACATTGCTGTGTATTACCTAGGTATATGCAGTTGTCAAAATTCGTTTGATTCTATGCTTAGCATCTGAGCATTTCACTGCATAAATATATCTCAATAACAAAATGTGTGTACACATATACTTAAGGTATTGAGAATCATATTAAAATGAAATATCCAGAATAATAAGCACCAAAGTTAATGAACTGTACATTAACAATATTTTAAAACTTCTACATATACTCTTGAATATGTCATCTATTCTTTTCTTTAAAGGTGAAGAGTACCTAGAAATATTCACTTATACATCTTTTGCTTTTTATATTTTTGATGCACACACATATCTCATATATAACTCCATCCCTAACTAATATATTTCATAAACTTTTATGTTTAAATATATGAAACTATATTTCACTATAGGTATGATTCTACAGTTTGCTTTATGTTTCTTTTAATAAGAGCTATTCAATTTAATGCAATTAATCAGTTGTTACACTTTGTATTGGCTGTTCCTTCCTTGAAACTTTCAACTCGACTCTAAGTATTTGAAAATATCTAAAATAGTTCTATTTTGTTTAAGTTTGGTTTTCCAGATTTGAGTCCTCTGAGCACATGGTTTGATTTTAAGTCTGGTATATGGCAGGGACGTGATTTTACTTATTTCCACTTGGATAATCCATTGCACCAGCAGCAATTGTTAAACAGGCCACCTTTTTGTCCTCTGATATACATCACTTTGTCATATGAAATTTTACTCATTCTGGGGACTGTGGCACACACCTGTATTGCAAATACTTGGAAGATTGCAACAAGAGGTTGGCAAGTTCAAGACCAGCCTTGGCAATTTGGTGAGACCCTGTTTCAAAATAAAAAATAAAAAAGGGCTAGGTTTGTAGCTCAGTGGTAGAGCACCTCTAGGATCACTCCTTGTTATGCAAAACACCACCACCATCAGGTACAACAAGAATTAGCGGAAATGTATGGGAAGGTACAGGCTATTCAGTCCTTACGGGAGGACCCACATACAACCTGGTGGGACTCACTGGGTTCCTTCTGGAGATGGTATTGACTATCCTCGCCTGTGTGTCTGGAGGACTAATAGTCACCTGTTGCACCTTCTATTGCTGTCATGGTCTTTGGGCCCAATGCAATGCTCCTGGGTCAAGTCACGCACTGCCACTCTGTAGGGAGTTGAGTGTGGGGCCCAAAGGAAGTACAAGCAGGCAGTAAGAATGTGAACCCACTCATCCTGAGCAGCCACAGATATGCCCTTAGTTATATAAACATGAATGGGCAAAACACAACACACCTGGTCCTCGCTGGTATGGATGTGCACCATTTTGCCCAGAATCCCATATAAGGAACAGGTCTCTAGAATGAAGCTTTTATTGTTCTTCTGATAGTGACTCCACATGCTTCCTTCTCCCTGGGGATCTCACCACTGAAACCTTCTCTAAAACTACATCTGGCCCCTGCTAGCTGTTATTAATGCAACTGAATGTTTAATTGAGGGTACAAAATGTTTTGGATTCCTCAAGGCTAGCCCTAAGTATGTTTGTAAGCCAAGATTCTCCACTTGGAAGAAGGGAGAACTATAAACACACCCAGTGAGGTCCTCTTGGACTTTCATGATCAATGTTCTTCAAAAGCTTTTCTTGCCCGGCGTGGTGGCCCACGCTTGTAATCCCAGTACTTGGGAGGCTGAGACAGGAGGATTGCAGTAGCCTCAGCTACTTAGTGAGGCCCTCCGCAATTTAGTGAGACCCTGTTTCAAATTAAAGAATAAAAAAATGAGGCTGGGGATGTAGCTCGGAGGTAGAATGCCCCTGGGTTCAACCCCCAGTACCACACAAAAAAGCTTTTCTTTTATAGAACTCTTGTGGGTAATGATAGAAAATGAAATAAATACAGATTTCAGCTTAAAACAAAGAATAAAAGCCTCTGCAGATATAATAGAACCCAGAGATTTGTTCCTATACTAACAGAAGCCACCACTGCTAAACCAATGAGTCCAGGGCCTATGGTATGAGGATGGAATTTTTCAAGTCTGGTTCACTAAAAATGTGTTTCAGAAATGCATCCATAGCCAGGCGTGGTGGCGCACACTTGTAATCCCAGTACTTGGGAGGCTGAGACAGGAAGATCCGGGTTCGCAGCCAGCCTCAGCTACCTAGTGAGGCCCTCCACAACTTCGCGAGACCCTGTTTCAAAATAAAGAATCAAATGGGGCTAGGGGTGCTGCTCAGAGGTAGAATGCCCCTGGGTTCGATCCCCAGTATCACAAAAAAAAAAAAAGAAAAAGAAATGCATCCATGTATGAGGTTAGATTTGTAGTCACCACATAAGGAAAACCAAGGTGTAGGATTGTTCTTCCTAACTTACCAGTAAATATTTGGCACCAAGACAAGAACTCAAGCCTTGGCTTTTAGTTTTCTTGAAGCTTCAAAACCGTATGTATCTAAGTCATAAGAAGCTATTTTTTTCCCAGAGTCATTCACATGACTTATTAGAGGAAAGGACTGATTAGATGGTATCAAAGTGTTAAAACTGGATATGACCTTTGAAAAAAAATAGCCCTTATTAGTGAATGCTGGAAATTGGTCTGTGTTTATTTGCTGGTTTGATTTCTTTTAAAAGAAAGTATAAGCAGGGCATGGTGGTGCACACTTGTAATCCCAGTACTTGGGGGGCTGAGACAAGGGGATCACAGGTCCGAGGACAGCTTCAGCAAGTAGTGAGACTCTCATCAACCTAGTGAGACCCTGTTTCAAAATAAAAATAAAAAACAGGGCTGGGAAGCGGGCGTGGTAGTGCACGCTTGTAATCCCAGTACTTTGGGAGGTGTAGACCAGAGAATCTGGATTCGCGGCCAGCCTCAGCTCTCCCTCTCTCTCTCTCTCTCTCTCTCTCTCTCTCTCTCTCTCTCTCCCGTCTCTCTCTCTCTCTCCCTGTCTCTCTCTCTCTCTACCTAGTGAGGCCTTCCGCAACTTCGTGAGACCCGGTTTCAAAATAAAGTATAAAAAAATAGGGCCGGGAGTGTAGCACAGATGTAGAACCCCCCTAGGTTCAATCCCCGGTACTGCAAAAAAAAAAGAAAATAGGGCTGGGGTATAGCTCATATGTAGAATGCTCCTGGGTTCAATCCCCACTACCACAAGAAGAAAGAAAAGAAAGAAGAGAGAGAGAGAAGAAAGAAGAAAGAGAGAAAGAAAGAAAGAAAGAAAGAAAGAAAGAAGAAAGGATTCAGATATTTTAATTTCTGATGTTTCAACTGAAATTTTCAAGTATACTTGATCTCATATATATACTTGTTCTCAAATCTTACCATATGAAGATCTCTAAGTTTACTCATTTTCCATCTGTTTGTAGCCTAAGAATAGTAATCTTTACAAAACTAAGGTATATTTAAATGTATGAAAAGAAAAATATACATTCTATTTTATTTTCAGTTAAACACAAATTTTAAGCACAGATTACTCACATTACTTCTATTTTCCAACAAACAGCAAGATTATTTTATAATTTAGAATGCACAGAAAGGGACGTGCGTGTGTGTGTGTGTGTGTGTGTGTGTGTGTGTGGTGCTGGTGAATGAGCCCAGAGACATTTTACCTTTGTGCTACACCCTCAGACTTATTTTATTTTTTACTTTAAAATAGGGTCCCACTAAGCCAGGCATGGTGGCGCACGCTTGTAATCCCAGTACTTTAGGAGGCGGAGACCGGAGGATCTGCGGCCAGCCTCAGCTCTCTCTCTCTTTCTCTCTCTCTCTCTCTCTCTCTCTTCCTGTCTCTCTCTCCCTCTCTACTTAGTGAGGCCCTCCGCAACTTTGTGAGACTCGGTTTCAAAATAAAGTATAAAAAAATAGGGCCGGGGGCGTAGCGCGGAGGTAGAACGCCCCTGTGTTCAATCCCCGGTACTGCAAAAAATAAATGAATAAATAAATAAATAAATAAATAGGGTCACACTAAATTGCTGAGGCTGGTATTGAACCTGAGATCGTTCTGTCTCAGCCTACCAAGCATTGGGATTATCGGCATGTGCCACTGCACACAGCTTGATTTTTTTAATTAAAACTTAAGTTGCCTCTCAATTCAAACATTGATAATAAAGCTAAGGGAAAAAAGAATTCAATAGTATAAAAATTATGCATGCAACAATGAACTATATTTATAAATTCCAAGAGTAATGAAATATGAAACAAATTTCATTTCTTTTTTTGTGGTGGTACTGGGGATTGAACCCAGGGGTATTCTACTTCCGAGCTACAACCCTAGCCTTTTAAAAAATGTTTTGCTTTGAAACAGAGTCTCACTAAGTTGCTGAGGCTGGTCTCAAACCTGCAATCCTACTGCGTCAGCTCCCAAGTGCTAGGATTATAGGCGTGTGACACCATGTCCACAAAATTGCATTTCTTAATAGAATTAATGTATCCAAAGTGAGAGTTTTAAAATCCCCCTTCCTTATGGTTCAATATTCATGGACTCCTCCCTGATGACATGCCTTGTACCTTTAATAATCTGATTTATATTATTTACATAGTATCATTTTATTATTTTATTTTATTAAAATCATATAAAGATGAAGGGAAATGTGCAGTTTTATTTTAAATATACTGTATCAGAGTATGAAAAATATGCACAGTTCTGAAAAGAGCCTGAGGTTCAAATTTTCAAGGTGACTCTAATCTACATTTCCACTGAAAATGAGAATATATAGATCGTCATAATGTGTTTCCATGGTAACTATTTTTTATGCTGAAAATTAACTAATGACTCTCATAAGAAGATTGCCCTTCGTTAGCTTTGGACAAATAATTGGGTCTTTTTATTTATCCATTTGGAAAGTGCTCCAGTGTAATGTCATTCAGAGCTTTGCTCACTCACATCAACCAGACGGGCAGAGGTTGTCACAGGCTCTGTTTACCAAGAAGCAGTATGTATCTAGCCAAGCTGGTTGGAAGAGTAAGTGTGTTCATTAGGAAAGAATAGGTCAGGATTGGTTGTATTTCAGGATGTTTGTACAGGGTTTCCAGGGCGAGGCCCTTGGCAATGTGAAATGGGACTAGGAATGAGTTCTAGGAATTCCAAATAATGACAGAGGGTTCCCTCAGTCACCAATGACCCCTGTTTGCCATGACTTAATAAATTTTAGTGTTATATTTATTAACTATTATAAGTACATAAATTCACATTTTAAAAAATGCACAAGGTATTTTGAGGTACTGTCAAGGTTCCAGAAGCCTGGTGCCAAGATACTGTGACCCGACCTTACTCTGAGTTTCTTAACGTCTTAATATCTCAATTGTTCAGGTGCAAAATGAGAACAATAATGTTTCTCCCACATCGTTGATGAGACTATTTTGAGAACAAATTACCAGATTGAGAGGAATGTTTCCACTAGTCAATATGCTCCTTGGTAACCACTTCTGGAAAGTGCCCAGTGCTTTCAAGGAATCTGACTCATCATCTCTCCAGTCAAGAGATTCCCTCTTAGAATGCACGATGAGATGATTTTGATAATGCAGTAGGGGAAAGTTGTCAGAGCACAAGGCCTGTAATATAAAGATTACTTGTTCCTGTTGATGAGGTTGTTTTCACTGCAGAAACCAAAAGCCAACCTTGGCACAATTAGACATGTAACCAAACGTCTCATTAACATTGTGGTACACATCTCATTGAGATGGTAATTCTGTCTCTCCCCTCCTAAAAGAAATATCTTCCACCTCCACCACAGCTCCTTCTTTAGCTGTTTTAAAGTATGACTCTCAAATCTTTTTACACTTTCTTCACTGGTGGTATCCTTTATAATCTGGATCAGAAGGTACATTGTGATATTCTGAGGGTAGGTATTCTTGAGACACTCATACTTGGGGCTGTGAGTTGCTATGGGGAACTCCTGACTCCCCTGGATTCAACCCATTGTGAGGAAGCCATACCATGTGGAGATGTGATGCATAGCTCTGCCAACAGCTGTCCTAGCCAATCCAGCCTTCACAAGCCTTCTAGTCCAGGCTCCAACATGGGGGCTAAAGAGCCTTCAGATTAGTTTAGGGTCCAGTCATGGAGTTTCCCCCACACCAAACCTTTGAGTCTTCCTAGACATTGTACAGGAGATAAAAATCCATCTCTGTTATCCTGTGTGTGAACTTGGGACCTTCAGATTCTTTGAGAATAAAATGATTGCTTTTAACTACTGGTATAGGCTAATTATTATGCACCAGTTGTAACAGCTACAAAAACTTTATTGCAGAGCCAAAATGATGAGATATTGAGACTGAGTTGATACCCTAATAGGATGATACTATAATGGTATGGGGTATGTGTGTGTGTGTATGTGTGTGTGTGTGTGTGTGTGTATGAGGGGAGAGAAGGTCATTGTGCATGAGAGAGGAATGTAAATAATTTTTGTTCAGTGGGCTCTATGAAGTAATTTATGAATATGACCCCCAAATTTTTGGACACTCTTCCCATTGAGAGTTGAGATCTACATCCTTTCCCATCACTCTTGTCAGGTTTTGATTAATAAAGTAACTGAAAGTGAGACCATGTGTCTCCCAAGTTTAGGTCATTAAAAGTGATGCTTTGTTGCCTGGTTGCCTGGGAAACTTGCTTTAAGCTCCTTGCACCAGCATTTGCAATGTCTGACTGCTTGATTCTGCCATGTTGGAAAGGTTAAGGGCTGGCTGACAATTCCAGCTCATCCAAGCCGGTAGGAGCATCAACTGCCAGTTATGTGAGTGAGTGATCCTGGATGGAAGTTAGTCCAGTCTTAACATGACTTCAGCCTCAGCTGGCTCTCCCACACTCTCACTTACAGAATTATGAGCATAATTAAAATGATTTTTAAGCTGCTAAATTTGGGGTCATTTATTATGCAGTTGTTAGAGCTTTCTTTCTTTCTTTGAAAGGTCTATTCATATTTATTGAGGCATAATTTACATACCATAAAATACACTATGTTCAGAACACAGTTTGAAGAGTTTTGACAATTGTGGACATCTCTAAAACCACCACCCTTTCAGACTTTATATCCTTTCTAGAATGTCCTCTGGAATCAAGCAGCCCTTCCCAGAAAATCTTTCTTTCCAACTCCTCCCCATCCAACCCCATCACATTTAGTTTGGATATATGGCCCCAAGTTGGATTGCTGGATTATATGATAATTCTAGCCAGGTAATCATTGTTCTGAGTTCTTTTACCGCAGATTAGTTTAATTTAGCCAGATGCATGCTTGAGCTCTGACTCCACACTTTACAGTGCTCCTTCAACTAAGTATTGCCTGTGACTTGTTCCTTCCAATGAAATTAGTATAATTTGTGGGTCTCTCTCTTCCCACCTTCTTTTATAGTCCACCAGTTGGATGCTGAATCTCCAGGTCAAAGATGGGGAAAGGATAGGATCTTGAACCCCCATATACTTGAGGCGCACTGAAGTGAAATTTCATTGTGTGCATTTACTGTATCTTATCCATTATCCACACAGCCTTTCCTTAGCCAATACTTTTCATAGCCAATTCTCTTAGAGTCTAGTATCTTATCCTTTAATGAAACTTAAAAATCAACAACTCTTCTTCCTAAGCTACTGAGAAAGAAGAAACATCTTGTTGAGGATCAGTTGGAAAATCAGTTGGCTGGACAAGGAGTGCTTGCTTATTGATTTGTATAGTGTAGGGGTGACCTCCACTACGCCCAGAGGAGCCCTCACCCCTGTCTGAGCTTTCACAGATGACATTATTCTCTGACTCTCCAGTTACCTTTACTGTGCTTCTGCCATTTTATAATTCTATTTTTGTTAACATATTTTATTGGTGCATTGTAATTATACATCATAGAGAGGTTCAGAATGACAAATACATACATGCATACAGCATTCGTTGTTTGTTTCCCTCCAGTTCCTACCCAACTCCCCCATATATAATCTTTCTATCAATAGAATTAACTTTATGTACGAACAAAGGATTACTTGAATGGTTCCCATCCTCAGATCTTCCCTTCCTCAGATCTTCCCCTCTCTTTCTGGATTTCTCCCAGTGCTTTAGTGTCTTCCCTCATTGATCTGAAGTTCTCTTCATTTCTCAGTTACTCTCTAGCTTCCACGTTTTTTTTAAATTTAGCTATTTCAATATATTCAACTAAGTTTCACTCAAGACTTATTGGCCTTTCTCTTTGATGTTTGCTTATCAAAAATATGTGTTGATCTAATTTTAACTTTAAAACAGGGGTGTTATTTCCCTCTTTATGTCCTTGAGAATATGTCAGTATTGTCCTTCAAAACAAAATCACAGGAGAAAAGGACATAACATACCATAATTTCTTTTCTTTAATGTAACGGATGGCTAATACCAAGAACAGTAAATTGTGACATGACCTGATCTTAAGAGCTTTAACATCTACTGTTTAATTGTTGACGAGTGATCATTTCCTGTTTAATTTTCTGAGGTTCAGTCAGATTTAGTACTAATGCATTTGCATTAGCTTGTGACATATATCCAGATTTATCATACACATAAAGCATAGTACATTTTTGGTGATGTTTTCATTTTCAGTTCAACTTAATGTAAAAGTTCAAAATCCTTCACTAAATTATGTCTTATGTCTAACAATATTTCCTTAAGAAATTGGGAGCTTTATTTTGAAATCTGAAAGAAAACTTCAATAATAATAATAATGATAATAATAATAATAATAATAGAAACACTAAGTCTCCCTGACAGTATATAAAAACTTTGGATATTGTTGCCTCACTTCAATTTCCTTCTTCATGTAACTAAAAATATTGTTTGATAATTCTTCATATTTTTCTTTCTTCTGCAGAAATATACATTATTCAATACAGATAAAATCTATTTAGTAATGAAGTTTTGATTTAATTGGCAGGGAGATAATCCTATTGTGCCAGCTTTATCAGAGCATAATTGACAAAACGCGATATACATTTAAGATGTACAATGTGATATTTTGAAACACATATAAACTGTAAAGTGATCATCATAATCAAAGTAATCGACATATCCATCACCTCTCAGGGATACATTAATTTGTGTGTGTGTGTGTGTGTGTGTGTGTGTGTGTGTGTGTGTGTGTGTGGTGAGAATACTTAAGATTCAATCTTTTAGTAAATTTCAAATACAAAATAATTATCAGCTACAGTAACCATGCTTTGATATAATTCTCCAGCTAATTCTTCCTGCATAACTGAAACTTGGTGCCTTTAGCAAGATGTCTCAATTTCACCCACTTCCCAGCCCTTGGTGACCCCATTCCACACTCTGCTTTTATGAGTTAGACTTTTGTAGGTTCTACATATAAGTGAGATCATATAGAATTTGTCTTTCTGATTCTGGCTGTCACACCTAGGATAATTTCTCTGTTCATCTATGTTGTTGCAAATGACAGAAATTCCTTCTTATTTAAGGCTATAGAATGTCCCCCAGAAAAGCTCATGTATCAGCGACCTGAAAATGCATAGTGGTGAAATATTTGGATCAGGGATCTAATCGGATCAGTATATAAATCCGTTGACAGATTAATAATTTGAATGGATTTACTGGGTGGTAAGTGTAGGTAGGTAGGGTGTGGCTAAGAAATATAGGCCACCAAGGGTGTGGCCTTGGGGTCTACATCTGTTCCTGGTCTCTTCCTTTCTCTTTCTGCTTTCCAGTTGCCAAAGGCTTAGCTGGTGTCAACCCAGAATGACTGCTAAAGGTTTTGGTCCCCGGGATAAAGCAACTACATGAATTAAAAAAAAAAATGGGTGGAAAAGGTTCTTCAAGTTCTCCCAGCCCTGGCATCCTTGGGGCTCTGTCCCCAGATTTGGTAATAAAGATCCTCAAGTCCCATTTTGCCTTTTGCAATAGAAACTGTCCTGGAGCTAGACCCAGGTCAAGTTTATAATTTTGGATTCTTATCTACACCTTGATATTGACTGGCAATTCCTTGAGGTTGTATTACATCATTAATGCTAAGATGTGACTCTCATTTTTTTTCACTTTTTAAATTCAGATTACTTAGGCTACCAATATTTTTTAAACCTTACAGATCTTTTTAAATGCTTTACCAAGCCAGGAATGGTGGCACACACTTGTAATCCCAGTACTTGGGAGGCCAAGACCGGAGGATTCGGGTTCACAGCCAGCCTCAGCTACTTAGTGAGGACCTCCGCAACTTAGTGAGAACCTGTTTCAAAATAAAGAACAAAAAAAGGGCTGGGGGTGTAGCTCGGAGGTAGACTGCTCCTGGGTTCAATCCCCAGTACCGCAAAAAAAACAAAACAACAAAAAATGCTTTACCAAAGTATTTATGGTTTTTCAATTTATCATTTATACGATTCATGTTACTGATTTTTCATCTCCCATGACTTCTGTTCTTCTCAATTTTTTTCTCTTTGTATTCTTAGTATATTCCTAAACACAATGTGGTATTGCTATTTATAATCTTACTAAATTCTCAGTCACAATATGTATTAATTGATAACATAAAAATCTATAATTAAGCATTTTAAAATATATAAAAATTTATATCTATACCTCCAAATAAGGTAGCTTTATTATACCATGCAATTACTTTTTTCCCCTCACTCATCAATCTTGATTGCCATACTCCATTATAGTTTGGAAAATTAATTTAGTGTATTACATCATTAAAATAATTAACATACCAAAATAAAAAAGTAATGTTCAGCACATATTTAATAAGCAAGTATCCTATTATTTTTTAAAAATGTGTTTATATAAATATACTCACACTGCATAAACACCAAATAGAGAAAAACATACAAAATGCATATATAAAAATGTGTGTGCATGTCCTGTATCACAGTTTTTAAAAGTTGGAGAGTAACTAGTTTATTGTATTATCATCTCTGTATTTCATTTTAATAATGACTATGTCTTTCATGTCTCTTGATTTTGAAGAGATAATGTAGCATAATAAATTATAACATATTACAATGCAATAAATCATCCTCTTTACATTTCTCCCATATTTAAATTATGTCTTGCTTAATTAAATATTTATTTTTCTGAATGTGTTCTTTCAGGGTGTTTCAAACACAACTTTTTTAATGGATCCTCTGAAGTTTGGTATGAATGAAAGAAATCTTTATTGCACTCTCTTATTTGTTTATTTGTTTATTTATTTATTTATTTGTTTATTTATTTTTGGTAGTGGGGATTGAACCCAGGAGCATTCTATCTCCAAGCTATACCCCAGCCCTATTTTATTCCTTAGTTTGAAACAGGGTCTCGCTAAGTTGTGGAAGGTCTCACAAGTTGCTGAGGCTGGCCGCGAACCTGCGATCCTCCTGTCTCAGCCTCCCAAGTACTGGGATTACAAGGGAATGCCACCATGGCTGGCTTGTACTCTCATATTTAAACAAAATGTTTCATTTATAATTGTGATATAATTTTTCTTTAACACTTTGAACATACTATTTCATTGTCTTTTTGCTGCCAGGGTTACTATTAAACAATTCAATGTCAATGTGATTTTATTTTTTGTTGGTTTTCAATGTTTTTTCTTTTGAGCTTATAAAATATCAAATATTTTTTTTATTTTCAAGAAGAAAAATGCACAAAATTTAAAAGTTCTATTTTAACCTATCTTTTGAATGTAGCACCTGGCCTAGGCTTTCTCAGGTTGTCAATTCTTCTCCATATTAGTTTGCGAATTTTATTTATCCCTGTAAGAATTCCATATGGTTTCTGAGTCAGTTTTCCTGACTCATAGTTCTTCCCATTTCTTCTATTTCTCCTAAGGTAGGTCTTATGGAAGGGAAGAAACTGTCTATACTTGCTCACTTGCTCACTATCTTGTCAGCCTGGCCAAATCATACATAATTTTTATCAACCAAAGATTCTATTATATATATAATATATACAATATATATTATATATATAGTCTCTCTTTCTTTCTCTCTCTCTCTCTCTCTCTCTCTATATATATATATATATATATATGCTCACCCTTTCAGTTTTCTAATACTCAATTATTTCTCTGCAAAGTTTGACTTTCTTCTTGTCCATTAATTTAAATTTTTCTTGTTAATTTCATTATTAACTCTCATGTTAGTAATATTCAGCATGGTTCATCTCTTTAGTTCTCAACTTACCAGCTCCTATTAGCTTATGTGCACTGTCAACTATTTGATTATCAAATTTCACTCTTGGCTTGAACTCAAAATTCTATTTCCTTTTGGTCTATATTTTACATGCCTCAAACTCTCATATTACTCTCCCCTATTGTATTTCTTTTTTATTTTTAGATATTGGTGTTACTAGGACTACATATGATTTATGCATAAGAGGTCAATAATAGTAAAATCTCTTTTTACCTTAAAGGAACGAGTCTGCTGAGCTCTAGAATGATACATCCATTAACTTACTAGGCTTTTCCACTGGCATATCCCACAGACATTACTAATTTAACCTGCATAAAGTTGATGATACTGTGTTAGTCAGCTTTTCATCACTGTGGCCAAAATACCTGGCAAGGACAACTTAGAGGGAGAAAATTTTATTTCAGCTCATAATTTCAGAGATCTTGGTCCATGGTTGGCTGATTCCATTGCTATGGGCCTGAGGTGAAGCAGAACCTCATGGTAGAAATGACTTGCTTCATCATTTTAGTTTCCTAAATGACAGGATGCAATGTCTTCCTAATTTTCCCTTGTATCTTATTTTATTTCCCAATTCTTCTGCCCCACTCATGTCCAATCCACCAACATCCTTTGATTTTTGTCCATCTAAATCTCTTGAATCTATATATTTTCTTCCATTTTCATAATCCATCTTTTCATTTACCTTGCATTAATTGTCACTTTAACCACAGCAATATTCTTTCCTGGCCTGCCTGTGGGCTCATCACTCTCTAACACATCTTCAGTCCTGATGATAAAATTAAAGCACTCCAACTCCCTTATTCAAAGCATGGCTAATTGTTCCATGATGAAAAAAGGGAAATCATTTGTAGTATATAGAAGTCATTTAAATATGTTTCCTGTCTATATAACTTAACTCATAACCACTTTATATTTATACTGTAGCATAAGTAACATTTGAACTTCTCAAATTTTGTCATGGTTCTATATATCCCTATGTGTTTTTGTATGATGCTTCCTGATATGCTTTGTAATATCTTGACTTTGCTTCTATCTTGCCTTCTTCCTCTCCTTCAGATTTCACCTTAAATAATATATATCTTCCTTGCTTTCCATGAGTTATGGACTGCATATTTATATCCCCCCAAATTCATATGTTAAACCTTAACGGTTATGTGAGTGGGAGGCAGAGCCTGTGGGGTATATTTAGGGTTAGATGCAGTCATGAGTGTGATGCCCCTGTGATAAGATTCATCTCCCTAAAAGAAGAGAAAAAGGCTAGAGTCACTCTCCCTGACATGTGAAGATAACAAGAAAATAGCCATCTATGATCCAGGAAGAGGGTCCTCACCACAAACCTGACCATTCTGACAACTGATCTCAGGTTCTCAGCCTCCACAATGGTGAGAAATGAATATCTATTGTTTAAGCCACCCTGTATATGTCATTCTGTTGCAGCAGCTCAAACTTAGACACCAGGGAACATAGATGCTACGGCAATAGAGCTCCACTGCATTTTCACTTAAAATAAAACCTATTGGAATAGCGCCCTTCTGTGTTTACTTATTAATGAGTCAACTCCTTTAGGAGGGAAACCAGTGCATGGTGTGGTTGTGAAATTAAATTCCTAGAATACAGTAACCACATTATAAATTATAGGTATTAATATTATGTTGCCATAGCAATTATTTCACAGATTTGCTATTCCTAAAAATTTATACTGCTGAAAGCAATACTATACGTCTTCAAAAGATAAACATTGAATTTATGAACACATTTGAAGATATGTGGCATTTACATATCATGGCATCAAGGTTATAAAACTGTAGTGTAAAAGAAGTATGCCTCTAATTCCTTACAGGATAAATCAGTAGATATCGCAGGGATTGCTAGATCAAATAATATATTAAGATACTTTGTTGATTACAGGGAGTCTAACTTCCAGGACAGATGGAAAGAGGGATTGGAAATAAGATCAATATACAATATTGACTTTATACACCAATTCAGAGCAAATGCAGGGCTTCTTGTGGTGGCTATGGTAGAAGTTGTCATGTTTGAAGTGCTCGAAGTTGCTAGCTACTCAAAAGACTATGGAAACCTGTAACAGTACTTCTTAGGAGGTGGTCTCACCTCTTGCATAGATGAAGAATATGAATTATATAAATTATTTTTCCTAAGATAATTTTCTGCACTTTATAAAGGTATAACTTTGAAGACATTTATTATCCTGACATTAAATAACAGAGGATATTGTTTTACAATGAAGATGTTTGTGTGTGTGTGTGTGTGTGTGTGTGTGTGCGCATGTGTGTGTGTGTTTAAATTAGAGGAGAAATCTACCAGGCAGGATCCAGTGTCATTAATCCTTGCACAAGCTGGAAATATTTTATATGCATACAAATACACATAAGCACAATATTTTATATATACTCATAAATGGTATAGATGAAAATGACATTCCAAATTTCTGTTTTTCAAAATTAAGTCTAGAGGTATAGCTATAGCTGGAGGTATAGCTCAGTGGAAAAACACTTGCCTAGCAAGTGTGAAACCCTAAGCTCAATCCCCATTATCACATACACATACAGAAAATTAAGCATGTTTAAAGTCTTCAGGGAATTAGTCTGGTAATTTGGTTTCCATTCTTTTGGGTAGATACCTAGAAGTGGTATTGCTGGGTCGTAAAGTAGGTTCATTCCCAGTCTTCTGAGGATCCTCCATACTGTTTTCCAAAGTGGTTGCACTAATTTTCAATCCCACCAACAGTGTATTAGAGTTCCTACTTCTCCACATCCTCACCAGCATTTGTTATTGTTTGTGTTTTTAATGATTGCCATTCTAATTGGGGTTAGGTGAAACCTCAGGGTAGTTTTAATTTGCATCTCTCTGATTGCTAATGATGTTGAACATTTTTTCATACATTTATTGGCCATTTGTATTTCTTCTTTTGTGAAGTGCCTATTTAGTTCACTTGCCCATTTTTTGATTGGGTTGTTTGTGTTTTTATCGGTGAATTTCTTGAGTTCTCTGTATATGCCTATCTATGTTTTTAGCTGCACAATTCACAGTTGCCAAACTATTTAACCAGCCAAGATGTCCATCTACAGATGAATGGATTATAAAACTATGGGATATGTACACAATGGAATTTTATGCAGCCATCAAGAAGAGCAAAATTACATCATTTGCAGGGAAATGGATGGAATTAGAGAACGTTATGTTTAGTAAGATTAGTCAGTCACAAAAAGTGAAAAGTCGGATGCTCTCCCTAATATACGGAAGCTAGGGAGAATAGGGCGTAGGAGGGACTCCAGAGAAAGATGGAGAAAACCTCAGATGAGTAAAGAAGGCGACCTTATTGAGGGAGATGGGAGGGGGGAAGAGGGAAACACCGTAATGCTCAGGATGTACATACACAAATATATCAAAGTCAACTACTATGTTGAGCAAGAGAAGGAGGGAAGGGGGAGTGAATAGGGGTGGGAATTGGGGGAGGGCTAATTGACTGATATGTGCATGTATACTTCTACCACCCTGAAACCCATCAAGATGTATGATTACAATGCACCAATAAAAAAAAGGTCTTTCAGTGGACAATCTCTCCTTTTTGACTGTGATATTGAGGATTGAACCCTGTGGCATTGTACTTCTGAGCTACACCCCAGCCCTATTTTATTTTTTTATTTTGAAATAGGGTCTCACTAAGTTGCAGAGGACCTCACTAAATTGCTGAGACTGTCCTGGATTTAGTCTCCCAATTACTAGGATTATAGGTGTGTGCCCCATGTTGGGCTAACAATCTCTTAAAATAAAACTTGTCTTGCAACCACGTAAAATTGAAGAGTCAAAAAGAGCATCTGTAAAATTTGATAAAGTTACATCACAATTGCATGTTAACTACTCTTAAATATTCACAAAAATTTAAAGTCATCCTTAAATATTTGCCATCACTAGGGCAGACTGCTACTGGAGAAGTCTGTGCAAGCCAAACACAGTTTTCTTTTACAATTCCAGTAAAGGATTCTGGTTCGGATATTCAACCAAACAACAGAGGGATTTGCTGTATATTGCTGACTAACTCACGAAGTTACAGAGTTCTAAGAAATAACCTTGTTCTTCTTTATAGACGAAATCTCTATCAAATACCCAGTCCCCTACCTAGAGATCACAAATGTTGAGATATCTGCTCTATAATTGCAAAGGACTAATAGGGCATTTCTTGTAAATTATTTTAATAGCATATTCATGCACAAAAATTTGTTCTAGGACTATCCCTTTTTATTATCTCTTTATTATTGCTTATATTTCTAAATCATATTCATTAATGATAATTATGTCATAGAATCCCTTCTCTTATATTGTCTTATTTAGTTTTTTTATGACCCTGCTAGTTAGCTTGACCAGATGTTGCTACCTTTATAGTGTGCTAAAATGTGGAGGCTTGTGTTGGTTTGGATCTGGAATCTCCCCCAAAGTCTCCTGTTAAAAGCATACTGATACAGCAGGGTTCACTGGGTGGGTGGGGGGCTTTGGGAAGTGATTTATCCATTAATGGTTGAATGGACTTCAGGGTAGCGGGACCCAGTTAGAGGAAGTATGTCACTAGGAGTATTTCCCAGAGGGTTTATCTTCTCCCAGCCCCTTCCTTCCTTCCTCTGTCTGTCTGTCTCTCTCTCTCCTTTCCACCAGCCACAAGCTGAGCAGCCTTCTTCTGCCACACTCTTTCACCATGATGTTCCACCTTACCTCAGGCCCAGAACAATGGCGCCAGCTAACTATGGACTCATATCTCTGAAACTGTGAGCCAGAATAAACCTTTACTCCTCTGAGTTGTTCTTGTCAGGTGTTTTGGTCACAGTGATGAAAAGCTAACACAAGGATTATGATAAATAGTAAAATAGATAAAAGCAGTGTGGAAAACCAGTAAATATAGGAAGATATTCTTACTACAAAGCCCAACTTTTTTTCTATATTTAAATCCATTTGGGGTACTAAACCTACCTACGGCCTTAATCCGTTTGGATTGCTATACCAAAGTACCACAGACAGGGTAGCCTGTATACACCATAACTTACTTCTCATGGTTCTAGTGACCAGAAGCCCAAGATCAACTACCAGTATGATTGGTTCCTGTTGAGGTCCTCTTCTGTTTTGCAGAGGGCTAGATCCTCCCCACATCCTTATAAGGTGGAAAAAGTGTAAGAGAGCTCTCTGAAATTAGTATTCTTTTATAAATATACTAATTATAACCGTGGTGGTGCACACTTATAATCCCAGTACTTGGGAGGCTAAGACAGGAGGATCACAGGTTCTCAGCCAGCCTCAGCTACTTAGTGAGGCCCTCCACAACTTATTGATACCCTGTTTCAAAATAAAGAATAAAAATAGGGCTGGGGGTGTAGCTCAGAAGGAGAATGCCCCTGGGTTCAATCCTCAGTATCACATACACACACACAAAAAATAGACTAATTAGTACTATATGATAAATATAATACTATATTATATAATATAAATATATAATATCTTATATTTAATATTATATATTATATAATTCATTTCACATTATATAATACTGATAGAAATTAGTGTCCTTATCAAAGGATACTAGTCCCACTCATGAGGACTCTACCTTCATATCCCAATTACTCTCCATGGGCTGCATCTCCAAGCGTTACCACATTGGGATCAGGACTTCAACACATGAATTTGATGGGGGTGGGGCACATGGAGGTCATTGCACCTGCATAAGAATTTTGTTAAATCATATCCCCCTTTGCGGTAGTAAACTGTGCACCTTAGGTTCATGATGATTCTGGAAGTTTCTAGTTTTAACTCACTTGTCGTTGTCTTCTTCATTTTACCTTAATCACAAGGTTGATCTGTTTATTCTTGTGTCTCTCAGTTTTGTGAGGCTCTGCATGTTGCCAGCCTAATTTTCTTTATTTTTTAGAAAATACACCTACCTAGATAACCTTTGGACATCATAGGGGAGGCATATTGGCCAAGGAGTTACAAAATAATACATTTTAAACTTGATTCATGCTGCTATATGTATTTATTTATCATTTTATTTTATTTTATTTTACTAAAAGCAAACTTGGAAAAGCAATGCATTTTATTGCTCTAGAAGTAATATTATACATATCTCTGTTCAATTTTCTAAAATAAACTCTCAGTGGAATTTTATTAAAGAGCTCTAAAACACATGTGTAGCTTGAACTTTTCTTAGAATTACCTTCTAGGTAGAAAGAAAATTGCAAAACTGAAACGACATGATGAAGACTTGAGAATTTACAGAATGTTAAGGTTCATTGGCATCCAGTTTTTACTGCTTTAATCCAGGATTCATTCCTATAATTCCAATACAAAAAGATGTATCATGGTTAGTAATATACTAACCATTGATTACTGAAAACTATGAAGATGCAGCAGAAGTTAGCAAAAACTTTAACTGACTCACAAGGGCTTGAAAGGATTAAAAATACAATGACTGAAAGAGCAAGAACTATAGTTTCTCCATTCTCTTCAAAATCTCCAGAATAAAAGAAGTGATGCTTTAAACACTTTAAAAATATCAATAAACACCGTGGAAAACAATGATAAGAATCCTTAAGGATAAGAAAATCTTGAAAGGCAGAGGCAGGAAACATGTAGATGGAATAAGAACCCTCAGCACAAATGTACATCAATAAGTATGGCTGCAGAATGGTGCCAGACAGAAACGAGAGCCCCATGCCTGACACATATCAGTTATTAAAGTAAGTCCATGTGTAATTTATAGCATGATTCTTTGGGGCATCATGGGAGGTAAATTCTTATCCTTGAAACACCTCTCAACACACCAATGTGGTTTCAGGTCATTTTTCAATTATACCTGTTTCTTTAAATTGAGAAGCAGGTAGAAGAAGCAGGACATACACTGAATGTCTGACCATTACAAGTAATAGCATGAACACTCAAATCCCCAAAGATGAGAGTAAAAATCACTTACACTTACCGACTGAATGTTTGTATCCTCTTAAAATTCATATGTTGAAACCCTAATTAGGTCATGAAGCTGGAATCTTCATAAATGGGATTAGTACAATTACAACAAGGAATGCAGAGAGCTCTCTTGCCCTCTTCCTACCATTTAAGAATGCAGGGAGAAGACAGTAGTCTGCAAATGAGAAGGCGGCCCACATCAGAACCCTACGTGGCTTGCAACTGACCTCAGACAGTGGCCTCCAGAACTGTGAGAAATAAACTTATGTTCTTCATATGCAAAAACCTTTATAACAACTAGCTGATAACTGACTAAGATACTTGCCAGTGGTCACATCCTTACCACCAATCTCTGTAAAGACTGAAAACACCAGAATATGAGCAACCCTAGACTCATATCCCTCCTCACAGAAAGACATTCTAGGAAGGAGAATCAGTATGTGATGGGAAAGGGACTCTATCTTTAAAGATGAGCACACAATCAACAATTACCAAACATGTAAGGAAATCCCACAGCACAAAAAGTAAAGAAATTAAATAAATGTAATGGCAATTATAGTAAACAATGAAATAAAACAGATGTGAAAATTTCACTATTCTAATAGTCTTAGGAAACGGGAAGTAACATTGAATTCATGCCAAAAATAGTCAACTTGTGATAAAGCCAAGAACCCAGAATACTTTAGGTTGGATAGAAGATGTATCAAACAAATAATTGATTACAATTTCTTGTACCAATGAAATGTATGAATCATCTCTAACAGTCTATTTAATGACATGAATAATAACACACACACACACACACACACACACACAGAATAAATCCATTAAATACAAACTTAAAACTTCCAAGAGAAATAGAAAATTCTAAAAATTTACAGAATTTGCAAAAAGACAGAGAGAGAGAGAGAGAGAGAGAAAGGAATAGAAGAAAGAAATGTACCATTTTACTGAATATTTGTGTGGCCTCAGATTTCATATGTTGAAGCACTAACCCTCAATATCATGATGTTTGGAGATAAGGCCTTTGGAGGTAATTAGGTTTAAATAAAGTTAGTGGGCTGGGGACTCCATGATGGTACTAGTATCTTTATGAGAAGAGGGAGAGACCAGAGCTGTACGAGGACACAGCGAGAAGTCAACCGTCTTCAAGGCAAAACAAAGGCCCGCAAAGAACCCAACCACACTGCTACACTGAAATCACATGTTAAACCTTCAGAATGGTGAGAAAATAGATTTCTACAGTTTAAGCTGAGCGGTCTATGACACTTTGTTATGGTAATCCAACCTATGACAACCTGTCATCCACAATATTCTCAGCAGAAGTTAGTAGATCAATAGATTAACATTTACCAAGAAAAATAACTTCAAACATAACTGTAGTGCTACAAAGTTGGTAAAGCAAAGACAAGCAAGGATTCCAAAAATTTACACCACCCTTATCCTATCTCAAAATATTATCAGAGATGGATTGTAGCTACGGTTATACAACACTACAAAAATTGTTAAGGCTACTGAATTATATAGTGGAAAAGGGTTAAAATGGAAAAAAAATTAATGTTATATCTATTTTGTTACAATAAGAATGTTATTGGAGGATCAATTCTAACTAGACAAAAAATATGTACCTCGGAGGAAGAAGAGAAATTGGATAGACGATGGTGAAAAATCATTGTAGGATAATTAAACGCAGCTGTCTCAGAATACATAAAGCAATACAAAAGAAATAAGGATGCTTAGAGTAGGTTAGAGAATTGTTGCATAATTCAAAAGCTTTATCTAATAAATACATATAGAACTTTTTACTAACACACGCAGTGATTTTTTTCCAAGAAGATGGAAACACACAAAAATGATCACGTGCTAAACCTCAAAGGAAAACAAACATGACTTCAAAGTTGATATTGTGCTGGCTATGTTCAATGACATCATGTAGCATACCTACAGGTCGATAATCAAAATTAGCTGAATACATGTATATCAGGCAAATTACACAAACATACATATGCCCCCAGTTCTAAATATTTTTGATATGAAGAAGAAATTAATCAGAAATCACATTTATTTTTAAGAAAACCCCAAAATGTGTTTTCTGTAGCCAAATAAAATTTATGGAAAATTTATAGCTCTCTGTTATAAATTAACAAAATTGCCTCAAAATAGAAATCCTGAATAGCCAAATATCCACGGGATACATTAACATGGTAATAAAAAAATCTATGCCCTAAAAGTAAACAGACACAGATGCTTTAAAAGAAAGTGATAGCAAAGTCTCAAGGAACAAATAACTCCTACCTTATAAAAACTGTTTAGAATGTAGAAAAAAGGTGGGACGTGCTCCAGGTCATTATGTGAGGCAAGTTTAAAGAGAACTTTACTGTTATCTTGGGACTTAAACGGAGATGGAGAAGCTGGAGAACAATAGCTTTTGGACCCTCAGTTCAGAACACACTGGGACACTATGAACAAGCATGAAAGATAGCCTGTTACCCAACTTGACACCTTACCATGGTGGTGGAGTAGCTTGATCAGTTGTGTGTCCTAGTGAGGATACCATCGGAGATACCATCATGTGTCATGGGACCCCACCCAATCCAAGGGGGAGCTTTGGAAGCCTGATGTGGGCATCCTGCAGAATGGAACACTCAAGAGACTGATGCCAGATTTCTGAAACCATTGGGGTAAGAATCCACAAGTTCCTCTATGAGTTGACAAGACTGAATGGTGAGCCTTAGCCAACCTGACATGCATCCCTTTCCAGAAGGACATCTGGAGGAGTCAGGTGTCTACCAATGAAACAGTCTGTATAGGAAGGAATGATGGAAGCCGGGGACTGACAGGTTAGAAGGAGCCAGCCAGGAGATGGCCTCTTATGCCTTAGAAATAAGCAGAGTGACCTTCCAAAGAGGGCAAAAGTCCAAGAGTCAACAAAAGCACTACACACAAGACAAAGCTAACATGTAGGTGTCTCTCGTACAGATGGCCCTGTTAACGATAATGAGCAAGAGCCACACAAAACTGTTCTTTCCCTCAATCCCTACCACTCCCTGGTCTTAAATCTGGAGAGGCCTCAAGGAGGGGGAGCAACTGCAGAAAGAGGGGAGAGGTCAAGGAAAGAGCAGGAGGAACTAGCCCCTTTGCCCTGCTTTTGAATCAGATAAGGGAGTATAGCTTTGCTATATGAGTTCAAACTGAACAAACAAGAGACTACTACTACTACTACTACTACTACTACTACTACTAGAGAAAAGTAACCTGAGAAGTTGTGGGCTCTGCACAAAAACTCCCTTAGTAAGTTAACAATTCCACAACAACTACTTCAACTCCTTCAGTATACCAGTGATATTGCAAACCTTCATAGCCAAAATATGGATAGCAGAAAAAAAAAGAAATAGCAAGAATATTCCTCCATAAAATAATAAATCAAATGGTGAAAGAATAGTTCATAGTAGCATAGTAGGATTCACCCCCAGTAATAAAAAGATGTTTAAGAATGAAGATTATGTATATATTGTGTACATATGCAGGTGCATTCTACCTACCTACTTATATTCTTCATACGTACATATAAGAATGTAAAATTCTATATTATATTAATTAAAGGCGACAATATAATTCTAATGCATGTCCAATAAGTCTTAACAAAAGTTAAAGCACAACAATGAAATTAATCCAAACAATATCATAGAAATTATTAAATCAATGGGAACATAAATGTAAAAAAATGTGCAACCTTGGAAACATAAGCAAGCCAGGCATGGTGGCACACGCTTGTAATCCCAGTACTTGGGAGGCTGAGACAGGGCGATTGCTGGTCCGAGGCCAGCCTCAGCTACTTAGTGAGGCCCTCCATAATGTGGCAAGACCCTGTTTCAAAATAAAGAATAAAAAATAGGGCTGGGGGTGTAGCTCAAAGGTAGAATGCCCCTGGGTTCAATCCCCAGTACCGCCAAGGAAAAAAAAAAATAAACGAAGGAAAGTTTTAAGAAAATTAAATTAATGGGTTAATACTATGATCATGAGGGGAAAGACGGAACATAAATCATTAATCAATTACTCAAATATAGAACTTGATAAAATAATACAAAAGTTCATGTAATGTTGTCAGTATATAAGATTAGCCAAGATGATTTTTGATTATGAGATAAATAGAGACAGACAGAAAGGACAGTCAGAGAGATGGAGGTGTGACATAGAGAGGTCACCCTATATGCCAATATATTTCAGTTTTATAAATTCAATCAATGTTTGTATAGACATATACAAGTTGACCAACTGACAACAACACATAGTTCAGAAGTATATGCATGTATGCGTAAGAATTTGGCAATTGGTGAAGTGTATTTCTGACTACTGTATAAAGAATGGATTATTCACTAAATATTCCAGTGAAAATTTGATATTCATATGAACACTTTAAAATTAAATGCTTACCCCCTTCATTGGAATTTAAGATGGAATAAAAGTAAAAGCATAAATAATAAAACTATAACTATATTGAAAAAAATATGTTCAAGACATTTGAGTAGAGAAAAGACATTGTAAACAAAATGAATGTTATAAATTCACCACATTAAAATTTCCAAACTTCTGTAATTTGAAAGACAACCGGAGTAAAATTAGGCTGCAAGCTGGGAAAATATATTAATAACATAAATAAGTTTAAAAATTACTCTCCAAAATACAGTGAGGCATACTAAAAATCGAGAAAATGCAAGGGAGGCAACAGAAAAATGGATGATGCCTATAAACAAGAAATTTTCAGGAAAGGATGTAAAAATGTCTAAAAACATAAGAACAACAGATTACTGTTAGTAGTAGCCAGGTTCGTGTAAATCAAAGCAACCAAATTCTAAATTTCAGGTTGCAGAGAGTTGAGATAGGCCTGCATTCTTACCCTCTGCTGAATTTTTTAAGTAAAAATGTCCATTGCCCAAAAGCCAGCAATTCAATTTTTGAATAGCCACTTTAAAAAGTGTTTACAAGACACACACACACACACACACACACACACACACACACATACACATACATACACATGCACACATACACACACAGTTATAGTTAGATATACAACGTCCCCTAAAGAGCTCATTTATTAATGTTTGGACCTGATGTAATTGAGTCATGAGGGTTGTAAACCCAGAAATGGATAAATCCATTGTAATGGATTTACCTGGGTGGTACCCAGTAGGCCTGTAGGGTATGGCTGGAGGAGGTAGTCCCTGGGGATGCAGCCTTGGGGATTGTATAAATGGTCCCTCCTCCCTGGCCTCTCTCTCTCTTGCTTTTGGCCTCTGTGATGTAAAGAGCACAGCCCATGTGCTCTCCCTCTCTCCACCTCCCGCCACCATGCCCTGAGATCTGTGGTCCCCAGCCTCACATGGACTGAGCCCAAAACCGTAAGAATATAAATCTTCTTTCCTATAAGTTATGTGGTTAGGTCTTTATATCATAGCTCCAAGAATGTTGACAGATACACACACACACACACACACACACACACACACACACACAGATATATATGTAAACTTGTGTTTACAAGACTATATATATATATATATATATATATATATATATATCTTTACCCTAGATTGTAATAGTGAAAGGTAAAACAAAAGCAAAACTCTAAATATCTATGATTGTGAATACCTAAATTAACTCTAGTGTTCATACTGTGATATTACATATGCTCATCTTAAAGAATGACATAGAAAAATAGAAATTAGTTATGCAGTAAGGAAAATATTTCATGTATATGTCATAAAATAATTTAAATAAAAAGTTGCACAGTGATACTACATCATCAGGACACATATGCATGTTTGAAAATGCATAGAAAAATATTGAAAGGGAGATGATACACGTAACTGTTGACAGATGCCTCCTGTAGGCTGAGATTTCAGTCCTGGAGAGGTGGTGATGGAAAGGATGTCATTATAACTTCTAGCACATGTGCATTGCATTTGTATATCAATTAATGTTCCCATGGAGAAAAAAAAATACTTAGGCTTTTCAATGCTTATTAGTGTGCAATGCAAGGATATACTTCACATGTTTCAGATAAGTGGTCATGTGTGCAAATCTCATGGCATTTAGCCATAATTGCTTTTAATGAGTCAGCCAACATAGCTAAACATTTTCTTTCCTTCAAGGAACTTATAATACATATATATTTAGATATATTAACATATATCATAAATGCATTGTACATTTAAATATATAATATGAGACATATTAATGCAGGACATACTATATTATTTTATGTATTATATATTAAATTATATTTATTTTACTTTAATACTAATATCAGTATTTTATCAATGTAATTTTAATGTTTATCATTAATATATATTAAAATATGTAACTATATTTTAAATACTCCCACTTACTTAAAATTTTGTCTCAAATATTAAAAAATAAGATTTGTTTAGGACTGAAATGAAGGAAGTTAAAACTATAGTAAAGAAATCTCTTACCCTCCCTTCTCTAAAGATCAGGGCACTCCACCCTCCCAGCCCCTCACCAGCTCCCCCAAGTGTCCACCAGAGAAAAGGCAGGCATTTTCCAATGTGGAGAACCAACTGTAGCAGGCAAAAAAGCCAAAAAAACAGCACCACCATCTCTACTCTGTGAAGATGTGGTTAAGAAGTGGTTTGTAGGTACTGCAAGAGCAAAGTTGCTGAACATTTTCTCCTTTAAATCTTAACTTTCAGTATTGTCCGGCAAAGAGAGATCCAGAAATTTTTATATTCAAGACCTGTTCATTTTGGTGTTAACAGTTTGGAGCTGGTGATGATTGGAGGATTGAGGATGGGATTACAAGATGCCCAAAAATGATAGCTCACGAAAGAGTCAAATATGAACATGTGCCCACTAAGCAGAGGGTTTCAGTAACCACCTAGTGAGCTGGACTTAACATTGCACTCATCAGAACAACACTAATGATACTCTGATGTGCAAGTGTGGACATATGAAGACATATCCTACCCATCCAGTGATCAAAGAGATGTCTCTGTGCAATAGCACGGCATGTGAAGAATCTCACGCACTTGATTGCTGAGGACAAACACGAAGGCAAGAGGGTATTGACAAGAGTTCTGAAGGCGTAGGCAGAGCCAGGTCAAAGAAACCCACTTGAGCCACGTTGTTAAGAATCTAAGTTCTGAATTGAGACCCTCAGTCTTCAGACAATTAGTCTGGTAAGTACATAAAGGCTGGACAAGCAGAAATGGTTTTATGGGGATCAATTTTTAGATCCTCAATTTCCAGATCTTTCATCTCCACATAGTCCCATGCTTAGCTGCATGAGAGTACCCATTAACCATTATTTTTCTCCCCTGTTCACAAAAAGAAAGACACAATCCTTACCTTAATTACAGACAAAAAAGATGAAATACATCCATTTTGCAGAAACTCCTTTAATGATTAATATGTTGTAATGTTCTGAATTTAAAAGGTTTTCTGCATTTGGAGTTGTTGAACCCGATTCTTTTAAACCTAACAGTGTTTTTCTAAGATGACCAAATTTCTCATTATAAGAAAAAAATCCAGGGATAAAAATTTTACCTGATTTCTTTAAGACTGGTTGTGAATTATTCAATAACATATTTAAAACCCCTTTTATCAAAGTATGAATTATTCCAAGTACAGTAAATCCTTATTTCATCTTACAAAATGTATAATATATTATCTCCTATTGACCCAAAATTAACTTCTAAAATTGTGATGAAATGTTTGTAAATGGGAACAATTTTTTGAGGCAAAATGAAGAGTGAAATATTATGATGTTCACTGTTGTGATCTTTAAGAAAAGTAGTACAGCAGGAGAAGGGTACAAAGTTAAATTTGATAAAGGCAGTTAACCTGGAGGGGGTTGTGGGTGAGCTGGCAGGAAAAGGCCAGAGGAAGTTTTGTCTGATGTATTAAACATTTAAAAAAGTGCCACCCAATCTAGAAGCAGAGCAAAGGGCTGCTTTTGTGCCTCTCTTGTTTGCACAACCTTTAGAGAAATCCTGAACCTCTGGTGGGGGACACACAGTGTGGTCATGGAACAATGTCTTTTTTTTTTTTTTTGCAGTACCGGGGATTGAACGCAGGGGCGTTCTACCTCCACGCTACATCCCCAGCCCTATTTTTTATACTTTATTTTGAAACCGGGTCTCACAAAGTTGAGAAGGGCCTCACTAAGTAGAGAGAGAGAGAGAGAGAGAGAGAGAGAGAGAGAGCTGAGGCTGGCCGCGAACCCGGATCCTCCAGTCTCGGCCTCCCAAAGTACTGGGATTACAAGTGTGCGCCACCACGCCCGGCAAACAGTGTCTTTTACCACAAGCAGATCCTGTAAATCAAAGTCCAGCATTCTTAATTGTTCATCTTAACTTGGAGTATGTCAACTTTGGGAAGTCTGTATGGGGGGGGACTTGAATTTTCATGTAGAATTTTTATGGAAAAAATATTTTTTTGGAAAGCTGGGTCATTATTTCCAGGATGGGGAAAAGGAGGAGAAGGAGGAGAGGGGAGGAGGAGAAGGGAGGGGGAGGAGGAGGAGGAGGAGGAGGAGGAGGAA